>SNQJ01S0037389.1:61876-81040 GCA_010110895.2 Picea sitchensis
AAAGTCAAAACTGGCAGTTTTTCACTTGTAATAATGAATTCATTTATTGTACAATCCCAATTATTTAACTGTCTGTGTCTCTGTCTTATCATGACACATACAGAGAGACACCGTCCACTGCATCGTCGACACATAAATAAGATAGGACATAAAAACTGTTAAGAAGAACTCGGGCCTGTAGCTCAGGCAGAGGTAGAGGTCACCGGTTCGAACCCGGTCGGGCTCTCTATTGAGTCGAGCAGTTCTCTTTTCTCACTGATAGTTGTTAGGTCATTGTCCATAAAAAGCATCACAGATCGTTGCTGTCGATAGCGCAGGTCGCATGCCAGTTGAACCCTTAGATTATTGTTGATGTTTTACACAACGAAGATCGGAATTACTTAATGGAACACTAAATCACGTCGCTAGGTTTAATTTTAGGAATGACTTAATGGAACACGCCATTAAAATTTTATATATGAAGTTTTATTATACAATACTTCTATATTTATAAAGATAAATGTTTTTTTATAGAATAAAATAAATAAAGAGTAAGATAATAAATTTAAATTTTATTGAAATTGATATGAATTTTATTAAATAATAATAATAATTTAATTTTAAGATTAAGATTAAGTCTACACCAAATTGGTGCATGAGATCTCTTTGTTTGTGGAACAATGGATTTCTCTCTCAAAGATTTGACTCTTAAAGTATATAGAGTAGACATACCCTACTCTTCTTTCCATTTAAACTTGTGACCTCTTAGAAGAAAACACATGTTTTTAACCATTTTAAAAAATTAACTTATTTTAAAACAATTAAAATTTTATTAATTAAAAAAAATGATAACAAAAATTTATTTAACTTTAAGAAACTCATCCAAAAATTGAATTTATGTTATTATTAATCCCCTTCAAAAACAACATGTGAAATTAACAACAATATTGCTTAATGTGTTAATATAATAATTGTATGTAAATACTCACTTAACCAAAGAAATCTCAAGAACAAAAATTAAATCAAACTAAAAATTACTCAACTTAATTGACAATGATTTTTTCAAATCATCCCTCTTTCTTTTCTAGATCAATATACCAAATCTAAAATAAAAATCCTCTCATCAAATTAAGCTTCAAGTATTTATAACATATTTATTTTAAATACAAAATAAATAATAAAATAAATAAATATAAACAAATTTGTTGTACTTAAAGTGATTAAATGTTAAATGTGTCATGTTTCTAACATTAATAAAACTAGCATACCCTTGAACTCGAGTAGCATATGTTTTTATGACCATCATATTTAGTGAGAAAAAAAATGATGAAACAAAAAAAACATGGAGAAGTGAATGGCATAATACTTTTTTCCAAATAAATTACAGAAACAAAAGATGTTACATGTATACAATTTTTAATTCTAGATATCATCTAGAGTTATTTGTTACTTAGATATCAAATCATAATTTGTTATTAAAATGAAGCAAAGTAGAAGGAAACTTCCATTATCATCACTAATTATTGGTAAATACAAAACCATGTCATTGATGTTATTTAGAATTAAATTTACATTAATTGTTCATAAGACAAAATATACATATCTTCTCAAAATAGGAAATCCCTAGCTATTCCCACATTATTCTCTAATTACCTTGGAAAACACTATACGGCTGCATAAAAGGTGCAATCAAACACTGCATGTATAGAATTATCAAAACATAGAAGAAGCTATAATTTTGTGACCTCCCCTAACATTAGAGAAACGAGGTGGAGTAGTGGAGTAGTGATCAATGATGCAAATTTTAATTGTGTAAGTGATCCAGATGGATCTCGATGGCCATCCACCTTTTCCACCAAATCACCATTTTGAGCCTGCGGTTTTGATCAACCACGATATTCACCATTTTGATGGGGAATGGAATGTAATGTCATCTTCATTTGTTAATTATAGACGTCATGTAATGATTTCCCAGTGGTCTTATGTACATGCCTACAACATAGCGTTAATTCCCCAGATCCTATTAGAAATCCGCAATTAAGTGCGCTCAGGCTAGAGTAGTACTGGGATGGGTGATCGCCCAATAAGTCCTAGTGTTTTACATGCCTATGGAATTTTATAAACTTTGTCCAATTTATCCCACATGCATCATGGGAATTGTTCTCCTCTCACTCTCTCATATATAATTGAGGTGAAGTAGGCCCTTTAAGCATGCAATGGAGTGTGATGTAAAACTTGTTGCGAATGAAGCATAGCCAACATCTCTTTCCTTTCAAATAAAGGCTACCCCATTATGCCAGTTTTTGTTCTACAATATTTTTCTATCTTATTTCGGAATAGGTCTCGGTTATATTTGTGTCTTCATGTCATTCTCAAAAAGGGGTTATATTTGTGTCTTCGTGTCATTCTCAAAAAGGTGTGTCGCTTGGATGTTGAAGTATGAAATACATATCTTACTACTTTCCATTTCAATAACATCAAAGCTAAAGACATGACAAGGTCCCTTGGCATAAGTATGAAATACATATCTTACTACTTTCCATTTCAATAACATCAAAGCTAACCTTGACTTTCAATGTCCATAAGAACTTAACACTTTGACTTTCAATGTCCATAAGCACTTACATCTGATGTCAAACTCTACACTTGCATTTCATGAACTATCAAATCTCGTGAAAAAAATGGAAAAACAATGTACAATTAGCACTCTAATTATTGATCACACATTGGGTAGTTTAAAATGTGGCTAATTTGTTTGATGTATGTGATTTGGAATGAGATGTGGTAGAGGAAAAATAAAGAGAATAGTTATATACAATATAAGTAAAGTTGAGGAGTGTAAATCAAGTAGTTTGAAGACATACTTGTTATTTTCGATAGATCTACAATTGAATTTGTTCCATGGAACTAAGGGTCCATTTTTCATTTGAGATGATGTGAAATATCACTCGAGCATTGAAGCAAGTAAGCTTTGCAATTTATTGCTTCAATCATACCAGAGTACAAAATAACGGTCTTAGAAAGTTGGTTTGAAGTCTAGAAGTTTTAGAATGGGGTTGGAAAGAATATATCCATTTCCAATCCTTTGTAATAGAGTTTGTTGTTAACATTGACGGCATACATTTAATATGTTGTTTAAAAAAAGGATAGATAAAGGGAACCGAAAGACAACCTAAGAAAACGTTGTTGCATGAATTTATTGAGAAAAATATAATGGATATGAATGGAATTCAAGAAGAATGCATATGTAAGGAAAGTCATAAATACATTTATTGAAGTGTATATATATTTGTTGAACTATGTATGCAACTATTGAAACAACAATAATTTATGTACTTCTGAAAAATTGAACAAGGTCAAGAAATGACCTTGTAGAAGAAATATCCAACAAATATTTGGAAGTATATTTTAATCTTTAAATAAAGAAATTTGTATTTTGATAGCATGTTTAACATTTGTATCATGTTAAGAATAATATAAAATTAAAAATTTACATTTAGGATACCCACATATAGATGGAGAGAAATAAAGCTATATAATATGAGAATGTTTTTTAAGATGGATTTTAGAGTTAAAATATATATTTATTAAATTTATTTTTATATAAAATTGGATTATTTTTTTAATATTAAAATATGAACTTTAATTACAAGTTGATTGTTTGGACAATAAAATATGTTTTGAAATGAAAAATATTTGATAACTATTGCAAAAGTGTAGCTAAGAATGAATAGAGATATTCAATTTATTGTGTAACACATAAAATATAAGTATTTGTAATAAAAATAGTATCAAGCACAACATAGATTGTTTGGACAATAAAATATGTTTTGAAATGAAAAATATTTGATAACTATTGCAAAAGTGTAGCTAAGAATGAATAGAGCACAAATTTTATAAGATATTCAATTTATTGTGTAACACATAAAATATAAGTATTTGTAATAAAAATAGTATCAAGCAAAACATATTATATATATATACAACTTATTTTTACTTATAAATATATGAAAATATATTTTATTTTTAAAAATCATCATATATTTTAAAAGTTTAAGTAATAAATAACATATATCAAATACTTTAAACATTATATATTTTTTTAATGAAAACTTAAATTGAAATTAAATAATATCTATTATTATAAAAAGCAAATGTTAAAGATATGGATAACCAAAATTTATAAAATATATGGATAACCAAAATTTATTGGTTCAATGTAAATATAAATATAATAATATGAATAAAACTTTTTATTTTTATATATTTATTGTAATTATATACATTATGAATTAATACAAATACAAATATTGATATAATGTAAATGTCAATATAACAATATTAATAAAACTTTCTATTTTTAGATATTTGATATTTATTATAATTATATAAGTTAACCAAAATTTATATAAAAATATTGGTTCAATGTAAATATAAATATAATAATATGAATAAAACTTTTTATTTTTATATATTTATTGTAATTATATACCTTATGAATTCATATAGATACAAATATTGATATAATGTAAATGTCAATATATATTGATTAGTTGATTCTCAATTTACAAATGGTAAGTTCTTATATGTTTTAGTACACTTTGGGTGTTGAGACTATGTATAGGACCAGTGATCAAATTTGAAGGGTGGATTTTAATTTCAGTGAGAAGGGTATATATTTATGCAACCCTTCAACAATGAAAAGTTTTCAAAAAAAATAGATTTTAATTGACAACAATAAATTAAGTACACACTTCACAAAAAAATATGTTAAATAAAATATTATATTTCCAATCAATTTATTTCTAATAGAGAAATCTGTAAATCCAAATTATTAATATCTTAAAATTATTAGTGTTAAAACTTAGATGACTATCTATCTTGAAAATGACTTTATAGATGATCCTTAAAAATGAACAAAAATAATGTAGCAAATGCAATTACTTGGAAAATGATTTTATACATGATCCTTAAAAAGTGAACATAAATAATGTAGCAAATGCACTTGTTAAAATGCATAATTTTGGAGGCAAAATTGTTTTCTAAATTTAACAAAAATTTATTATTAAAAAATAAATATAATAAATAAAACATGAGACAAATATGGCCATCAAGTTTCTTTGATTAAAAAATAAAAAGATTCATGGCAACAAAGCTCAAGAAATACCAAAACAGGAAAAATACATGTACAAATATTACATCTACAAGTTAAAAAATAAGATTTAAAATTCAAGGAAAAAAATATCAGTATTTAAATTAAAGACTAACCTATCACATAGATCACATTGTGTTTTCATTTTCTATGTCCAAACTTCGATAAGTAGTGAAATTTGAACACTGAAACAAGAAAATATTGCAAACATGAATACTACACAGTTTCAAAATTGGATACTCCTACCAAGATAGCAAAGTAGATCGGAAGAATATCCCCAAAGCCCTAAGGAATGTAGATTAGAAGAATATCCTAAGAATATCCCCAAAGCCCTAAGGAATGTAGATTAGAAGAATATCCCCAAAGCCCTAAGGAATTTTCTTTTCCATGTTTCTATAACAACTCTTCTATATTTTAAAAAATATAACAAGGATTCTTTAGGGGCTCTTAATCTAGTCTAGTGGGAATAAATGAGAAATACCTTGAATAAGAATCCTTCAGAGCAGATTTGATAGTGTTTTTCTTTTGCAGACTACCCATCCTTCACCAACACCCCTCCACAATATTTCTACATCTACAGGCACACAGATATAGGGTTTAACCAAGCAAACTATCATCTTATCTCCCATGTGAAACCAAATGCAAGGAATACAAAACAAAACTAAAAATCCAAAATCTAGAAAAACATCGCTAAAGCAAAGAAAAATTTAAAGCATGGACATGTTGTACTCAATAGAGAAATAACTATTGACATAGCAAAACAACAACAAAATAACAGTACAGAGAAATTAAAAAAAAATTATTCAACAACCCATTACACCCTATTTGGTTCTTTGTAAGAGCGTTCTTCCGCTTCCATATGTTTAGTTTGAATACAAAAGGACAAGACATTAGTATTATCATGAACAAACATAATCAATATAGATACCCATTTGTTGCCTACTCAAGATAACCGATTGATGTTGGGAATGGTGGGGTTCCTCTCTCTCTTCTATACACCACCAATGAGACTGCATCTGCTCTTCTTTCCTACACGAATCCATATTCTATCAAGTCCCTTCACATTATGTGGCCAGAGGACCTTCATGTTCCATGTGCACGATCTGCATGAGGGTTTGAAGATGACAAATCAATGGTAGAATGTATATGTTCCTCAAGACTTCCATCATAAATTACCCTCTGCATGCACATTTTGGGTCAAGGGGTCAAGCCTCATTTGGGCTCCCACACGATGTCCATATGTTGGGTCTTGCATGCACATTCTACAGTTGAGGGGTCAAGCCTCGTATGGGTTCCTGCAAGATGTCCATCTATCGGGTCATGACGAACTGGTTCGGCTCTACACCAACAAGTGCATAACTCTTTTCCCACCATTCTTGGGCGCCATTGTCAATCATTCGGAGGGAATGAACCACCAATGCATAAAACCAAAGTAGAATGCATATTACAGAGATGCAACTTAACCGTGTTTACAGAGAAGTTCTAGATTGTCAACTATCATAAAAGCTTACCATTATGTCAAGAAAAGTGAATATCAATTACTGAAGAAAGCCCCCCATAAAAGATAGAATAGTTAAACAAAAGAGAGAACAACTAATTTCTTATCATCCTTAAAAAAATTCTACCAATAATCAGAAAATTATCTACTATATAAACATAGCAAAGTGGTTTATGCATAAAACCAAGTAAATGTGTTAATTACAAGAAAACAAAAACACACTAATTAAAAAGATAGTAAAACACTTTTTAATCATGTTATAAAATGAAAAATTTTCCATCAAACTAAAATAAAGATGCTATTTGAACATATATGGTAAATAATAAAATGATTAATCCAAAATGTAAAAACACAATTTGTGTTGCAAACAACTCTAATCAATACACAACTAAATGACTAATTTCCAAAAATAAATCTAATTTCAATACACAACTAAATAAAAGATAGGAGAATTTAAATTACAAAATAAAATAACTAAATAAAGATAAAATAATTTAAATTACTTAACAAAACAACTAGAAGAAACTGCTATAAAAACAAAATACATTTTTAAACCATGGCAATAAAAAGAAAAATCCAACAATAACTAGAAAATGATTTATTATGTGAATATGGTTCAAGAATATCAATTATGCAAGTCTGTATCTTATTATGGATTATTTTAGGCGGTGTGATTTTCTTCCAATAAAAATGATGCATCAATCCCATTTACTTAATATAAAACAAAAATACATTTTAAACCATTGCTTAGAAAACCAACAAATGAACTAGAAATGATTTTATTATGAATTGGTTTAGGGATATTACTTCCACCTGTAAATCTTATTGAGAATATTTTCTATGATATGATTTTCTCCAATAAAATGATGCATCATCCTTATTTCTACTATCTTAACAACAAATTAGTAATAAATAAATCACCTTAAATCAACAAAGTAAATTATGATAAATTCTTACCAATCTCAAAAAAAAAATCAATTATATCAATTCTACAAAATAAAACAACTAAAATAAAAAAACATTTTCAAAATCCATCCCATCTAGACTAAAACAAACTAAAACAATCCAACAAAAGCATTTTCAAAATCCAACCCATCTAAATTAGAAAACAAACAAAACTCCCATAGCATTTTCAAAAATCCATCTCATCTGTACCTAAAAAAACAAAACGCCATTGATGTGAAAAAGAAAAATAGAACCATGATCAGAAAATGCTAGACTAAAACAAAAGAAAAACCCCATAGCATTTTCAAAAACCATCTCATCTGCACTAAAAACAAAAACCCCATTGATGTGAAAAGAAATAGAACCACGATCAGAAAATGCCAGACTAAAAAAACAAAGTAAAACCTCATAGCATTTTCAAAAATCCATCTCCATCTGCACTAAAAACAAAAAACCCCATTGATGTGAAAAGAAAAATAGAACAATGATCAGAAAATGCTAGACTAAAAACAAAGAAAACCCTGCATAGCATTTAAAATCCATTCATCTGCACTTAAAAACAAAACCCCATTAGTTGCAGCAGGGCTGAACCATGATCAGAAAATGATAGACTAAAAAACAAACAAACCCCATAGTACTTTCAAAATCCATCTCATCTGTACTAAAAAACAAAACCCCATTGATGTAAAAAGAAAAATAAAACCAGGACTGAAAAATGATAGACTAAAACAAATAAACCCCATAGCATTTTTCAAAATCCATATCATCTGCAATAAAAACAAAACTCCATTGCTGTGAAAGAAAAAATAGAGCCATGATCAGAAAAATGTTAGACTAAAAACAAACAAAGTTCTCATAGCATTTTCAAAATCCATCTCATCTGCACTAAATTCGTGAAAAGAAAAAATAGAAACCATGATCAGAAAATGCTAGACTAAAACAAAACAAAACCCCATAGCATTTTCTAAATCCATCTCATCTACACTAAAAACAACAAAACTCCATTGCTGTGAAAAGAAAAAAATAAACCATGATCAGAAAATGCTAGACTAAAATAAAACCCCATAGCATTTCTGCAATCCATCTGCACTAAAAACAAAACCCCATTGCTGTGAAAAACAGGGCCAGAACCATGATCAGAAGTTAGACTAAAACAAACAAAAACCCAATAGCAATTTTCTAAAAACCATCCATCTACACCTCAAAAACAAAACCCCATTGATGTGAAAACAAAAATAGAACAATGATCGCGAAAATGATGGAATCCAAACAAACTTGGAAGTTTAAATGATCTACTTCAAAATTTAACCCTTATGTATATCACAACAACCACCAAGGTTGAAGATTTGTCTCTGTAAATTGAAAAATGAAGTGATAAATTGCACATGAAAGAAGTCCACTGCCAAAAAAATTAGCCCATCGGTTTCCCTCGCAGGGCCCGGGTGGACAACAGAATGCAATTGTAATTCTCTACACAGCTCGGTAATACTGCGCAATTTTGATCGTAGAAGAAACTCTAGAACCGCCGACTGGCTTTGTTTAAATTCTTCAATCACATTAGGGCACAAATTCATCTATCCAAATTCAAAGTTTCCTCGAAAATGTGTTATTTTAAGAAACCCTGGAAATTCTGACAACAACACAAGCTTTCATCATCTTACATTTATTATGTGCACAGGGATAGTGATAGTGTGTGTCACGACCCTGAACCTTGCCATGTTATTCGTGGACTTGGAATCGGTAACTTCGGAAGAATCGAGAGTCTTGATATTTTTTTCTTGAAAAAATTAAATGACGGACACTTCAAACTTTCATCCTTCACGTGGAATTTTAAAATTTATTTTACATTTCTCAAATAATTAGCAAAAATAAAAACAAACATTTTTTCTGACTGGTATATTTTCAATCCTACTTCTAGGACGTGTTGGAAGGCTTTGACGGGCTCTGGCGTGTTCAATTTTGAACCCTGTATATGACCCGTGAGAAGATTTGGAGTCAGCGAAGGAGGAGTCGATGAAAGAGAAAGGCACGTGGAGATATAGGATTGGCTAATGTCGATGAACAGATGTCAACTTCTTATTCGGTTCGGACATACGACGAAGGGGCAAGAGGAACCTCTCCCTATGCGTGATAATAAAAGTGGAAAAAATGAAATTTATAAAAAATAAAATTTTAAATAATAATTAAAATTTTAAAAAATCATAATGATTCTCATTAAATTTAATTCTCAAAAGTTTTTTTTTATCTTTTTATCATTTTAATTTTCATTAAATTTAAAATTAAAATAATTTTATATTAATTTATTAAACATAAATAAATAAATCTATATTAGTTTTATTGAAATATTTTAATCCTTTAACTAAATACAATTAGATTTTTATGTGTGTTCTTTATATATTTGTTTATTTTCTTGGTTGTTTAATAGTGATGAGTTTTTATGTCACTATAAAAAATTCTCCAAGGTTGTCATTGATATGATTTGATAAGCTAATTTAAAAAAAATGAAGTAGAATGAAAAATATAGACCTTTGGAGCTCAACCTTTTATCATTAAAAAAAAAGTGTAACTCTCTTGTTTACTTAAAAATAAAGACCCTATAATAAAAATAAAAAAACATGATAAGTAGCAATAAAGTCCTTACTCGTTAAAACTATTTTATTCTTCTTTTTTTTCGGACAATACTACCTTCAAACTTTAACATAAGAGGAAAATAATGAGCCATGACATATTTGGAGCTCATACAATACTAAATTCAATGAGGGTTTGGGCTTTCTTGCCAGCATTTTCCTCAATGAATAGCTAATGATGACCACTCATTCTTCAATGTATATGGCACATGGAACTCCTTGTTGGAGGCGATGCTCACTTGAAGAGAATGAACTAAATTCTTTGCAAGCGGCTTAAGGCTTGCCAATGCGCTCTTTTCCATAGCTAGCAAGAGATAATAAGCCTATTGTTTGACCTTCCCATTGGTGGAAAGATGCAGTACTTGTGTAGAGCATGATGATGAAAAGGATAGTGAAGAAATCCTGCCAAGGTGGCATTGACACTGAAATCGAAATTGCACATCTTGGAGCCCATGTAGAAAGCTTATCCTATGATAGGATAGTATGACAAAGTCGAACACTACACAGTATTCTAAGGGTCCTCTAACAAAATCAATGGTCAACTAGCAAAAAAACATCCCATTGGAGGACATAAAATCCACAATAGAACACCTAAATAGTGAGAAAAGCATATATAGAATCATTATAGAGAAGTTAAGATTGTGCTCTTAAAGTTTAGCACTAAGGAGGTATGTACTCCAGAAATACATGTTATCACTAGAGGTTATGCATTGAAAAGAAAGTTAGAACCATCTCTTGCTATTTTAAAATCTCGACTAGTAATTATCGAGTACAAAAAGGTCATAGATGGTGACATTAATGAAAAATCTATGAGGACTCTTACATTTGAGTTCAGCCATAAAGTTAGGATCTATGTCCTTGGACTAATTATAAGTTTAATTCAAAAGACTTGGAAGTAGAGTTTAAAGTTCATTGTTTGGTTGGATCAAGAAAGATGAAAAAGGACACACAGAGGAGGAACATGAAACTTGAAGGGATCTTAATAGGAAAAGCAAGGGTTATTAAGAACTTGTTGGTTTTAGAAATTGAACTGATTTAGATATCGAAGTCTAAGAGATTTTGAAAGAAACTATCAAGGCATGCTTGATAGTCCAATATAATACAACTTCCAAGATGCTACTTTAGTTTTAGAACTTTGATTGTAATCATACACCAAGATAATAAACATTTTAGGGAGAGCTTTATGCAAATGCTTAAAAATTTAAAATCCTTTTAATTAAGTTAAAAGTTTTATTTTTTTCATTATTTTTTTATATAAATAAAAAAATTGAAATGAAATATTTTAAAAAAATATATATATACATAAAGTTAAATACACCTAAATTATTTAGATTAAATTAATAAATAGACAAACTCAATCTTTCAAATAAATTTATTTATTTACATAATAATTTATTTATGATTATTTAATTCATATTTAATATTTATTAATAAAATTTACAAATAAAACAAAAATGTGATATTTATCATCAACATTTTATCTCATACATTTTTATATGAGTGACATAATATCTTATGTAACATTCTTGAGATATTTTTACCTCATGACCATATTTATAAAATCAAAACAAACCTTAAACATCAAATAGACTTAACAGACTTGCCATACCATAAATGCAAGATGAAAATTTGATCTTTTACAAGGTCCAATAAAGTTTGTTACAGTACTAGAAAAGAGTCCACTGGAATCACTAGTTTCTAGGAAAAAAAAAAAAAAGTCCAGTGGGATCACTAGTTTCTAGCTTTTCATAGGTTTTATAACTAAAGCGACGTGTCTAGGTGATGTTATTACCACATTAAAAGATTCTTATAACGTTTCTGAAATGAACATGAAGCTATCTCACTCATAGAGAATTTAATATGACTTTACATCCTATCGATCAAACATAATTGCCCTGTCAGTGATAATGTCGTAGTTTTTTTCTCATATTATTTGTTTAATTTTATATAAAATTGTTGGATTATGGGTAATGATTAATTTTAAAAAAAACTGCAATTTTTTTTATAAAAACAGGCATACCATAAAGAGAAAAAAAAACATAAAATACTAATTTATCATGCAATAGTTCAAACTGGAAAATTAAGACCTTAAAGAAAACAGTAAAACTAACCTGGTTGTAAAATTATAAAAAAAAATGGCCTTCGTACCAACGCTACATTAAAGAAAACAGTAAAACTAACATGGTTGTAAAATTATAACAAAAATGACCTTCCTACCAACGCGACAGGCTTATTTCAGCGGAGGTTCCAGCAGAAAATATTAATTTATCGTGCATTAATTCAAACGATCGAAGACTAAAATCTTGAAGTAAAGTTTAAATTTTATTTCAATGATGACCTAATCGGGTTTGAACAAGTGATTTTTAATATTGAAAGAAATTATTTTTATTATGTTTTTTTTACCAAACCCTACATCTATCAATTACCCCATTAATATATAGTCTTCTGCCCAGCATTGAATGCTACGGGATATATCAAAAAGGCTATCAGATAAGTGATTTATATATATAAAAAGGTCTATATAAAGGTGATCAGATAAATGATTTTTTATTTTTTATATTCAGAGAAACTAATTTTATTATGTTTCTTTTTTAAGAAACCCTACATCTATTATCTAGGGTTAGCAATCATGAATGCCGTTGTAAAAAAAATATACATCGTCTAATATATTCCAACTTATACATAGTTTATATCACAACTTATATATCCAACTATGTATATACCAAGGTGATCCAGATGTATATTCAATACTGCATAGTATGTATACAAGTTCAAATCTAGAGGGGTAGGGTATGTATACATCAGTAAACTTTACCAGTCAAATCACTAGGAGGAGAGGGTCCCTTATCCCACAAACAAACAGGTTTCATACATCAATTTGGTGTGGCTTCGCAGTGACCTTAAAAATAGATTATATTATTATTATGTTGTATATTACTCACCTATCAATCACATAGTTGTAGATAGAATGGATTTCATCCAGGCGGAGTTCAAATCTGGAAATGTAATTGAGCAGTAATGCATATCGTCTACAGACTGTAATTAATGTCACCCCACACTCTCACTTTTTTATTATCTTCTTAGTAATATATAGAGGCAGCTAGCCGAGTTCAAATCTGGCAACGTGAGTGAACAGTAATGCATACCATCTACTAACTGTAATTAATGTCACTCCACTCTCTCACATTTAATTCTTCTTTTACTAAACATTTAATTCATCTTTTACTAATTTGGTAATGGTATTAACATGAACACCATGACTGGAATAACTCAGTTGGTTGGTTAGAGCTTGTGGCTGGTAACCACGAGGTCGGAGGTTCAAGCCCTCCTTCTAGCGTTGTCAGTTGATACCTATTAGTTCCTTCTGTTTTCAGGGAACTATCATCCAATTTGGTTTACGGCGTCTTGTGCTACAAGAAAATGTAAAATTATATTTGTTCATAGTGTGTACATAGAACTATTAGCTCACGTTGTTTATGCTCTATTTCGCTGCAACCGAAGTTGGCTATATACCGAAGCCGATCACTTCCATATATGCGCATATACCGAAGTCGACCACTTCCATATATACACATGTATGGAAGTGACGAGCTTCTGTATATGCGCATATACATAAGTCAACCACTTTCGTATATGGATTTTGTATATGCACAGATACGAAAGCCGACCACTTCTATATATGCACATATACGAAAGTGGATATCTTCCACATATGAGCATATACATAAGTGGTTGACTTTTGTATATGCACATATATGAAAACCAACCAAAATGTGCATATATGAAATCTCTCTTCCGTATATGCACATTTTGGCTTCCGTATATGCGCATTTGTGGAAGGAAAAAATGTGCATATACAGAAGCCAAAATGCACATATATGGAAGAGAGCTTTCATATATGTTCATTTTGGCTTCTGTATATGCACATTTACGGAAGCCAAAATGCACATATACGGAAGAGAGGAAACTGTGTTCTGAGCATATGCAATCTTGTAGAAACAATATCAATAAACTATGTTCTGAGATTGTAAACACTGTTTACAATCTCTTTTGCTGGAAAAAAGTGTGTTGTAAGTATATGCAATCTTATTAAAATAATATCAAGAATTTAAATTATATGAGAAAGCTAAGCAACTCAGTCTTGTGTTGGTGGTGCCCCATCCATAACTCCCAAACCTCAAATAAAATTATATGGAACTTGGAAGTGCCAACCATCAGTGCAAGGGTGTTTCATACCTATCAAGATTCAAATGCATATTGCCCTTAATCATGGTGTCTCACCACTTTAGGTTGTTTCTTGCGGACGTGAATATCCCTCAATCATTGTCATCCGTGCAAGTAGGCCATCTCAGCTATGTAAGTAAGTTACTAAGTTGTTTCTTCAGAGTGTATCTCACTTGCTAGTAAGCCATCTCACTTGCAGATGTGGGTTTCTTGCGAATGTATCTCACTGGTTATTCCTTGGTATTGTAAATGATTTTTCCTATGTGAAAGTGTTTTCATGTGAAGTTACTTGCTCGTCTCATCCATGTAAGTAAGCCATGGCACTTAGTATAAATACATGTTTTTTTTTAAGTAGTTTGTAGTGGTAGGTTAGTTGGCAAAGTATGGAAGTTTAGTGAGGAATTATCAAGTAGTGATCTAGTTACTGTAACATTAAATGGTATGTTGCATGAATATTAAGTATTTATCATCGGTCTTGGAGCAAGAGAGGAAGTACCTTTAATATTTATGCAAGAAGAGAAAAGGAGGAAGAATGTCAGCAATAGGTTTCAAAATTTAGATCAAGCTTTGATGGCTAAAGGCAAGCAACCATACAAAAATAATCCATGGATAAGGGACAAATGAGGAAAACATGGAACATAAGAGGAAAACCTGATGTGAAACTATATCAAGGTGGAGTTTCATCAAACACAACTACAAGTGTGAAGAAGAATGGTACATGTAACTATTGTGGTAAGTTTGGAAACTATGCTTATGAATGTAGGAAAAAGAAGTTTAATGAGTCCAAATATAGAAGACAAGAATGAAACTTTGTTAATAGAGAAACATAGGTAAGTGATGAATTAAAAAATCTAAAGTTATGTATTTCATATGTAGTTCTATCAACAAGAACAAATGATTGTAATGCATGCTTCATAGATTCAAGAGCATCTATTCATATGACTTGTAATATAAATTGGTTTAAAACCTATCATGAGAAAACCAATGGTGTTAAAATCTATCTAGGTGATGATATATCTCATGAAATAAAATGATATGGTGATGTATCTATAAATTTGCTAAATGGTCATGTGAAACAAATAACAAATGTAATGTATGTGAGGGATTAAGAAATATCTTTAATCTCATTTTCAACAATAGTAGATCAAGATTTGAAAGTTGAATTTGTGAAGTTAGCCTGCCAAGTGAAGGATATGCAAAAACACTTCAAAGTTATAGTGGAAGGAATAATTAGAGTGGGAATCTGACACAAAATTGATGTTACTGTTGAGAGTCATGAAGGATTATTATCTACAAGTGTGTCTATATAAGAACTTTGGCATTTAAGATATGGACACTTAAATCTCAAAGATCCAGTTTTACTTCAAAGAAAAAATATGGTGAAAGGTCTCCCGGTTTGTAAAAATTGGCATGTTGAATGTGAAGGTTGTGCACTAGGAAAACAAGATAGGAATGAGTTTCCAATGAGGAAAAATAAATGGAGAAGATATTTTCTTGAATTTGTGCATATTGATATGTGTGGACCAATGCAAACTAAATCACTTGGGGGATATTCTTATTTTCTTATATTCATTGATGATAAAGATAGACACATGGGTCTATTTCTTAAGAAATAAAAGTAATGTTTTTGAATACTTTAAAGAATTTATAAATTTGGTTAAGAAGAATATAAGTAAGTTCATATCAAGATCCTTGGATCAAATCAAGGGGGAGAATACACTTCAAGAGAATTCTAAAACCACTACAAAGGTAATGGAATTTAGAAACAATGCACAGTTCCACATACCCCTCAACAAAATGGTGTGGCTAAGAGGAAGAACACAACCATAGTAAAGTGTGCTAAAAACATGCTCAAAGGTAAGAATCTATCTAATAGTTTGTGGGTTGAAGTTGTAAGTACAACTGTGTATTTACAAAATAAAAGTCCAACCAAGTTTTTAGAGCATAAAACTCCTTATGAAGCATTCAATAGATATAAACCCGGTGTTAGTCATTTGAGAGTTTTTTGGAGTAAAGCATTTTTCACATCCCAAAGGAAGATAGAAGGAAACTCGATGCAAAGTCAATCAAATGTATTTTTATTGGTTATTGTGTTGACCATAAAACTTACAAAATGTATGATCATGTTACTCATAAAGTCTTTGCAAGTAGGGATGTTATATTTCATGAGTATGTAGATGATGATAATCAAGGTTGAAACTTCCTGAAGAAGGCATTGAAAGTGCAGAAGTAGAAGAAGGTGAAGATCAACAAGATGAAGTTGAATCTCAAAATGGTATTGAAGCTACAAGCAATAGCGAGAGTACGTCAAGAAATAGTGGAGAGCTACTCCACCAAATAGTGAGGGACTATGAAGATTAGCAAGGAAAATCCTAACACCAATCAGATATAAATGTTATTCTTTGATATCTCAAATCATGAGTGTTGAAGAACCTTTAAATTTTGAGAAAGCAAAGGATCATAAATAATAGATGAATGGTTGTGAATCAATGTCTACTCTATTAGAACAAAATCAATGGATGAATGACTTCAAATCAATGTCTACTCTATTAGAACATAATGAATAGATGAATGATTGCAAATTAGTGTCTACTCCATTAGAACAAAATGATGAGTTTTACATTGATGATGAAACAAAATAAGTAAATGGTACTTTGTATAGACAACTGTTGGGAAGTTCAAATTACTTAACCACAACAAGACCTGATATTGCATACACAATCGACTTACTTAGTCAATTCATGGCTAATCCACATGAGAGTCATTGGAAAAATGCCAATAAATTCACTCAATACCTAAAAGGAACTATTAATTTTGATATTGAATACACTAATCATTTGAATGTTGAGTCGACATGTTAATTAGATTTTGATTGGGCAGGTGATCTAGATGATAGAAAATCAACCATTGGCTATGTATTCAATATAGGATGTGGGATTGTGTCTTGGAGTAGTAAGAAGAAACCAATTGTTTCATTATCCTTTACTCAAGATGAGGACAAAGAATTATGCATTGCTACCTATGAAGCAATTTGGCTAAGGCGCATTTTTAAGACATGGGAGAAAGGCAAGAAGTACCTACAAGTATGAAGTGTGACAATCAAAGTTCAGTGAGATTGGCTAACAACCCAATTTACCATGCAAGATCAAAAGACATTGAAACTCAACATCATTTTTCCAGAGAAAAGATTTAATCAAAAGAAATTAATTTGATGTATTGTAACAAAAATGAGAATATGATTGATATATTCACTAAGCCATTGCGAAATAAAAAGTTTGTAATATGTAGAGATATGCTACCTATCATAAATAATTCATTTCTCCATTAAGGGGGAGTGTTATAACTAAATGAAGAAATCTAATTACTGGCAGATTGTTACAATGTTGGCAGATTTGATGAAGGAAAATAATTGTAGAGTCAATAGATTTTGAGGTTGATAGATAACTGATAGAATCTAGTAGTAAGAATAGTCGGTTAGATAGGTATGCATCCAATTGAAATTTGGCTTTGAGGGATTCATTGATATATATATATAGGGATGATTTTAGGGGCTAAATTTCGCTCATAGGCTAATTTTCCATGTTTTTTCCCAAAAACAATATTTTCTATTCTAAAAATGATTCGCCCAAATTCTAAAGGACAAAATTATTTTACCTTAAAAATCGCCAAAATTTTAGATAAACTATATAAAATCCTTAAAAAATTGAATATTTTTACAAAAATTTCGTCAAACATTTATAGTTGGCATATGAAGGATTAGTAATATTCACCAAGGTTTCTACATTTTAAAATAACCAACAATATGAAATACATAACCAACTCTTTATGCATTATGTTTATTTGTTTTGTGTTTAAATTTCTGATTTTAATTTTGTACTCTGGTTCACATTACATATAGCATCAATTTTTCATTACATTCATGGTATCATTCTTTTGAAATAAAATGTTCTAGATCAAGAAGCATGCATATTATTAATCATTATCATGAAGCATAAAGAGATGATACATTGTTCTAGAGGGTAGTTTGCACATAACAAGGGAGTATAAGCATTTTATTAATGCACATGTTATTGTCCATTTCTGCAAGTTGTTGGTTCATTTTCTTATCAAGTTTATTTATTGTTCCTCTGTCATCCTTGTTGTAACATCCCCAACATCCAACTGGGCTATTCCACATAAAATTTTCAAACTAAATACAAAATTAAAACATATCAAAACTCTGCAAATGCACAGATTCATACAAAATAATAATAAAAATACACATAGAAAAAACCCATAAAAATAAACGCATACATAACAATGCAACATGTAATTTAACACACAATTGACACTTATCTTGGTAAAAATATCACCAACTGTGTGTAGACCTTCCACGTTCCTCCCAACCTTAGACCACACTACTCAAAACTCTCGACAGTGGATCACCTCTGAGCTAGGACTAAACTCCACCCAGGTAAAAGAATTCCTAACCAGACTGATGTATTTCAAACAACATGAAAAAATTTGTCACAGGTGCCAACTCGAACTAACAACCTATAGTTCCCCATTCCCCACATGCATGTCCCACCCCAGGAGGTGTGCCCCTTCTCTACTCAACAGTCCCTTGACTACCCCACTTCCTTTTCTAGGCTTCAACAACATGCCAAAGACGAAGTCTCAGAGCCCTGTAGTTTCAGTTTGGCACCTTCGGGAAATCAATTCCCAACAATTCTCTTCAATATCCCATGGGCCTAACAACC
>SNQJ01S0037390.1:5542-15669 GCA_010110895.2 Picea sitchensis
TTTACCTTTTTATTAAGTCAACTTAAGAATATAACCTTAGTTTGGTTGACTTTTCCCCTCAATGTGAGACTATGGCCTAGTGGGGATGCCTAGGCCACTAAGTCTTCTCAAGCCTCTTCATCAAGAGGTGGGGGACATTACAAACAAATAAGTCATTCCTAAATACACATAGTTCATGCACAACAAATAAACTCATGAAATAACACAACAACAAGATAAAACACTTATCTTCTAATTATGTTGTGCAACCAGTTGCTTGGGACGGATGTTTAACCCAACCATAGACTGACTATTCCAAATATCAACGACCAGGCACCCCCGAGCCGAGGCTGGTAATCCAAAAAAGAGGGTGGTCTCTCACGGTCCACTCACAGCTCATAAAACTCACAACCCACTGATATCTTCCTACAACTATCCTGATTTTTCACTAGTTCTCTTCCTCTTGACCTGTCCAACCCAAGGAATGTACCCCTTCACCGATCTCAGTCCCTCGGGTGTCTCATTCGTTTATTAGGGCCTCTCTGGAACAGGTAGCTAGGAATCTCTCAGTTGGAAACTCAAGAGAACTTGCTACTAGGAAAACAACTAGCAAAACATAACAGACACTTGTTGTTTTAGCGCAACTCACTTAAGAGTTCACTCTTCAGGCTTGACAACCTGGCTCTTTAGTTTCTAGCTCCAAATACGCTTTAATACACTCCATCTTGCTCTAAAATTCACCCTCCATGGATGCACCAGCTCCAAGCTCTCGTTTTTTCTCTCTACTTGCTCTTCATGCACAAAAACTCAATGTGTAAAACTGTTGTCCGAACCCATAGGCATTTCCTCTCCTTTTGCATGTTTACTTGAATCACACTCTTCCCCAATCTAATCGTACTCAACCCCCATGTGTCCAATAACTATGGGATGTGACTACTCACACCCACCCTCTTACATGTATTCAATGATTGGATTTGGGAACACTCAATCAAAAATTGGACGGTTCATATACAAATAGCAAATTTAGGAAAATGGGTTGAATTAATAGGCATGGGTAATTCCCCCTTGGTCCCCTTTTAGCCATTATCCTAGACACTCCCCTCTCTTGTGGATTAATTCATCCCCCATCTCTTGTCCGTGTCCCCTTAGCAGTTGGTATCACATTTTATTATTAAAATATTGAAACACAATTCGCATATTACATCATTTTGGTTGTAGCCACACATTATAGCTACATAAACATTAATTAAACTGGGGATTATAATGGGGATGTTACATTCCCCCTCCCATACAATTGTGCATCTTCCTCGGTGCACTCTATGTCGATATACATATATGAAAATTTACATCACAATACTTAGAAAATAAAATTCTGCAATTTTACAACTCCAACAACAGTTCCAACCATAATCTCATGTTCCTCTCAACTCGTCGATCCAAGGAATGCACCATTCGTTTATTAAGGATAACACAAGGGATGTACCATCCGTTTATCAAGGCTAACCCAAGGAATGAGCCATTATTTTATCAAGGTCCCTAGTGCAGTTGGCTAGGACTCTGAGATGTGTTTCCAGAACTCTAGCTTCTCAAAATGGAGTCTTGTATTCCATTTTCTTCAAAATTGTCAAAACATTGTGGGTATTCCTCCCACATGTTTTATTCATTCTCCCATGTAGCATCTTCAGGACCGTAACAAGTCCATTGAACCTTTACCATCCCTATGGATTTGTTCCCGAGTACTTTGACTTTCTAGTCCAGGATGCGTACTGGTTCCATTTGAAAATCCCCTTCGTGCTCCACCTAGATCACGTTCTAATCAATTATGTGATTAAGGTCAGACAAATATTTCTTTAATAATCATACATGAAATACATTATTCACTCTCATGGATGCAGGCAATGCTAGTATGTATGCAACTGGCCCTATCTCTTCTAATATTTCAAAAGGCCCACAATATCTTACTGTCAACTTTGGACAACTTCCTAATCTTAGTGAACTTCTCTTTGCCTTGACTTTTAAAAACACATGTTCTCCCACTTTAAAATCTCTAAACACTCTGTTCTTGTTTGCATAGTTTTTTTGTTGACCCTGGGAAGCCTTTAAATTTTGCTTTTTCTTTGTCATCTGCTCTTCCATTTCCTTTAACAAATCTGGTTCAACAACTACTCTGTCTGTTGGATTATCTCAACTCATTGGTGTGTTACACTTTCTTCCATACAATGCTTCAAATGGACTAATTTTTAATGAGGCACGATAACCCATTGTTGTAGGAAAATTCAACCAAATGAATATAATCTTCCTGCTTTGATGGTTGATCCATCACATACATTCTAAGCATTTCCTCAATTATCTTGTTGGTCGTCTCTGTTTTCCCATTTGACTCTGATGATATGATGTACTAAGATTTAGATTTGTCCTAAATCCCTTGAACAAACCTTTCCAAAAATTTGATGTAAACTTTGGATCTCTATCTGAAACTATTGCGTTAGGCACTCCATCTAACCTGAAAACTTCTTTCATATATATTTCTGCAATATTTGTTTCCTTATGTGTAGTCTTTATTGGAATAAAATGTTTTGCCTTAGTTAATTTATCTACCACCACCATGATGGAATCATGTTGCTTCACTGTTTTGGGCAACTTAATAATACAATCCATTGTTTCAGCCTTTTGAATGTTGTGGATAGTCATCATTTTTTCTCCTTTGTGAGAGCAGCCCCTATATAAGTGATTTCCCTCATGTCCCCAACATTGAACAAGTTGTTGCCTTGGCCTTTTCCGAAATGAATCTGCAATCTTGTGCTCATTTTGGGCTTCTTGACCTTGTTGATTTGCTTGAGTCACGAGTGTTGTTCCTGAAAAAGGGTGGCTTAAAACCTTTCTTCCTTTGATCATTTTTCCCTTTCATCTTGGCATTCCAAGCCTTTTGGAAAACTGACTTTCCTTTGTTTTGCTCATAAAGATGTCTTTCTCTCTTTATGGTCTCCTCCAAGGTCTTAGGGTTATCATATTGTATCTTGTCACTATAGAAGGAGGGTAACCCACTTAGAAACCTTTGGATTTTGACCTTCTCATCCTTGATGAAGTCAACATACTTCAACAATTCAAAAAACGCTTCTCATATTCCTCCATTGTCATGGTTTCCAACTTGCRTTCAAAGAACTCCTTCATCTTTCTTTCGTAGTAATGTTCGAACAAATATTTTTCTTGGAAATATCATTTGAACTTCCTCCATGGGATCCTCTTCTCATCAAGGTTCTTGGCTTGCTTAAGTTGATCTCACCACATGGTTTCCTTTCCTTTCAAGTGGTAGGTGGAAATACTCGCTTCTACCTGTGAGGGGCAATCATGTAGCTGAAAATATTTCTTCATTTCCAACAGCGAGGTCTCAACCTCTTCTCCTTTCTCGTGCTCACCATTGAAATTTGGTGGCTCAATCTTCTGGAGTTCACCTTGCAAGATATCTGCCTCATGCCTTCTCCTTTACCTCTTAACAGGAGACACGCTTGGGTTGCGCCTTGGCCTTGAACTTGCATGAGTTATTCTAGTTGACTACTTTGGAGAATGATGGTACTTTCTCATGCTTCTTGATTTCCTATCATTTTCATGATCATCCCTTTTGTTGTGGGATCTTGACGCTGACACTTGTCTAGCACTAGCTACTTGCTTAGTGCTAGAGTCCTTGTTGGATTGATTATGCAACATATTTAAGCTTTGAAGTATCTCTTCCTGAGCCTTCATAATCCTTTTATTATCATCTCTATAGCTCTGCACTTCTCTATGCAGGCTTCTCATAGTGACAGGTTCCTTCTTATCTCTTTTTCCATTTGACTCTATCTCAGCATTTTCATGCTGGCATGCAAACCTCTGACTTCTTCCTCATGGATGTAATATCCTTGAGTATCTTCCATAACTCTAGTCCTCGTATAAGGACCAAAATTGTTTTCTTGTACCTCTAATTCTACAAGAAATGTGCATGCAATAATTACTGTTAGAAACATGCATAGCATAAAACATTCAATCCATTAGAATACATGTTATTTATTCATCAATTTATGGAAGACACATTGCATCAAAACAAAATTATGCTTCCTTAGATGTATTCCTCACTAAAAAAAAATTCCAATGGCTATACTCATGCCTCAATCTGAGTTCTGAGCGAAAAGTTACAACATTTACATGCTGCAATTTCCATTCTTTCACTGCTACAGAAATATATTTATTAATTTCTGAGAAAATGTATTGCTCAATTCAAAATTATTGGTTGACATATGTCTTCTACTCCTCAATACCTTTCCATCGACTATTCGTTTGCTCAAATCTGAGCCCCCAACTGAAAGTTATGGTCCGGAGAAGTTTAGGTTGTTTTACCCAAATTACCCTTGTATGCTACAGGTGTCTTATTTCTCTCCCAACACATTTTCAAGTACCCATAACCAAAATCTGACTCCATTGCTAGCTTCTATGGGTTACAAGATTTCCATCGACTGTTCCTGTGCCCCAAACAAAATTTTGAGCATGGAGTTATGCCCTCTGGAATTAACTTTGGTGCCAAAAAATTTACCCTTATTGTTTTGGCCATAACTTTCTCATACGAGCTTTGTTTTGCGAACCGTTTATCTCATTGGATAGCTCTCTCCAAGTTATTTTATTTGAGCTGTAGAGACACAATGTACCTTGATACACTCTGTTCTCTTGGATTTTGATTGGCTAAAAACATCTTTTAGGGCCTCAAAAATACCCCGCAAGTTAATGACCTTCAAAAACCACAAAAATTCTCATAAAACTAATTGTTTTACTACCGTAACAACCCTTTAAATATGATTCATTGATCTCAAATCACGTGGAATCTGAGTCGTTGATCCATGCTACATCGGCCATCAACGACTGATGTTCTTCCTTGGGCGCGCACCACACTTTCCTCGATTTGTCACATGCTCGTCATCCATCGACCCATTTCCCCGACAACTGATTTGTACACAACTCTAAATCGACTGATTCAACTGTCGATCGTCGGCTATATTCGTTGGTGAATGGAACTCCTTACTGATTCAGTTGATGCTCGACCATCGACCCATCAGCGATCGACATTCCCCGACGACTGTCGAAAACACTTCCCCAAATCGGTCGACCTGACCATCGACCATCGGCCACTTCTGTTGGCTGATGTGGCATGACACGTCATCCTGTTGGGTGACATGGCATGACACATGGATGCCAATGTGGCATGACACGTGGATGATGAAGTCATCATCCTCTTTCCCCCATCGGTTGATTCTCTTGGACGACCTGAACACTTTGCCGAATTGGCCGATGCCCAACCATCGACGCGTCAGTCATCGACAACTTCTCTTACTTGATTCGAAAATACTTCGTCGAATTCGGTCGACCTCCAACCACCGACCCATCGGCCATCGACGACTTTTGTTGGTGATTGAAAATACTTCACGGGATTTTGTCGACGCTGACCGTCAGCCATCGGTGGTCAGAGATGTCTTTTGGCCAAACCAAACTCTTCGCCATTTCGGTCGACCTGACCATCAGCGGTTGACGATTTCTCTTGGCAAATTTCCATACTTAGAAATTTTCGACCAAAAACCCCAAGGAGTCTAAGTTGTCGATCTAATCCATTTCAAAAAAACCACGAAATGAATCTTGGCCGTTGATTGGATCTACCTTTCAAAACGGTCGAAATGAATACAGATCGTCAATCTGATCCATTTCCCAAACTACCAAAATTAATCATGACCGTCAATTTACTCAACCTTTCAAATGAATGATACCTTATGAATTTTTAAATTTATCATGACGAATCTCATCCGTCGATCTCGAGATCAAAAGATATCTCAGTCGTTGATTCACCAAACTGCCTGTAAATCTACAAACGACCATTAAAAAATGAATTTTGACTATTCCAGGTCGAATTTTGATCTGCAACTTTACCGCTCTACTCCATTAACCTTCTTAAACCGTCCAGAGTCGTTCAAACTCGTATTTTTCCCACGGATTTGGAGATTTCTCTCTAAATTCTCCATTTTTCCCAATTTTACATAGACCAAAGTCTGCAACAACGAATTTTTCTCAAATTCACATGGGTTCGAGCCCATACAAGCTCGATGTTTGAACCAGGAGGTCTGATACCATAATGCAATGTCCCCTAGCCCAACCGAGGGACATTACGGTGCAAAATACTCATAAATACAAAATCTATGGTAACTAATTTAATTCTTTTTACAACTAATTGATTTCCTATAGCTTTCAGCTACGAAACAACAACCATATTTAGCTATTGTCTATAACCATAAAATAGATGCACCTACAACATACCAAATAACATGAATGCAGCTTAATAATTCACATAGCAGCATATAAGTCATTACTAAATACACAAAGTTCATGCACAACAAATAAACTCATGAAATAACACAGCAACAAGATAAAACACTTATCTTCTAATTATGTTGTGCAACCAGTTGCTTGGGACGGACATTCCACCCAATCATAGATTGATTGTTCCAAATTTCAACAGGCAGTCACCCCTGAGCTGAGGCTAGTAATCCACAAAAGAAGGTGGTCTCTCACAGTCCACTCACAACTCATAAAACTCACAACCCATAAAACTCACAACCCATTGATATCTTCCTACAACTACCTCGATTTTCCACCAGCTCTCTTCCTCTTGACCTGCCCAACCCAAGGAATGTACCCCTTCCCCTTCACTAATCTTAGTCCCTCAGGTGTCCCATTCATTTATCAGGGCCTCTCTGGCACAGGTAGCTAGGAATCTCTCAGCTGGGAACTCAAGGGAACTTGCTTCTAGGAAAACTACTAGCAAAACATAATAGACACTTGTTGTTTTAGTGCAACTCACTAACGAGTTCACTCTTTAGGCCTGACAACTTGGCTCTTCAGTTTCCAGCTCCAAATACGCTCCAATACGCTTCAACTCTCTCTCCATGGTTGCACCAGCTCCAAGCTCTCTCTTTTGCTCTCTACTTGCTCCTCATGCATAAAAATTCAATGTATAAAATTATTGTCCCAACCCATACAAATTTCCTCTCCATTTGCTTGCTTACTTGACTCACACTCTTCCCCATGCTGATTGTACTCAACCCCCATGTGCCCAATAACTATGGGGTGTGACTACTTACACCCACCCTCTTACATGTATTCAATGATTGGCTTTGGGAACACTCAATCAGAAATTGGATGGTTCATATACAAGTAGCAAATTTAGGAAAATGGGTTGAATTAATATACATGAGTAATTCCCCCATGTACCCCTCTTGGCCATTATCCTAGACACTCCCCTCTCTTGTAGATTAATTCATCCCCCATCTCTTGTCCATGTCCCCTTAACAGTTGGTATCACATTTTATTATTAAAACATTGAAATACAATTCGCATATTACATCGCTTTGGCCATAGCCACACATTATATCTACATAAGCATTAATTAAACTGGGGATTATAGTGGGGATGTTACATGTCCAACCCCACCTTTTTTCTAGAATTATCCAAACCCTCAAGATTCTACTCGCATTGATACTGTTATCCCCATTTTGTAGGATAACTAAGGAGATGATGTCTCGAGGCCCTCGGGTTGTAGATATGGAGTGCCGAGAGACCACATGACTAGGAATGCCCACTTTCACACACGGAAACCCTCTCTATCACCACATTTTCATCCATTGTCAGCGCATCCACCACACTAGCTAGCTTCTTGAAGGAAGATGGGTCTTGCTCCATATGGTACAAGTCAGGTATTGTGGCCGGTAATCACCCTAATATTTAAGGCATTTAAACATGTTGTATTTAAGTTGCTTTTGATTATAGAACATTTGCTTAGACATTATGCTTTTGACCTTGTTTCACCTTGGTGAGTGTCATAGATTTCCTAGTAGGTGGCGAACCTTGGGGAAGGTTTGCAACTGGGGGCCCCTTGAGGGGTTATCGTACCATTCCCGGCCATACTTACCATTTTCCACTCATTACACTCCCATCATATTGTCATCTTCTAGGCCATTTGACTTTAGTGATCCAAGAAGGGCATGTACCTCATTTCATTAGAAGAAGGGGCTGAAGGCCCAGATGGATTGTTGTTGGCTAAAAAGATAAAATCCTAGATATAGACCTTCGAGATGCTTCGCCCAGGGATCCTCGAGAAAGCAATGAAATGTTTCTCTGTAAGAAAAGGGGGACCTACAAAAATAAATGATAATGAATGCTTAAGGGGTTAGTTGGAGGATGGGAGGTCTCATCACGAGCTGACCTATCATGATCATGGGTATTTAGTGGTGTGACATTACCATCATCTGGTCACCAAGCCAGGGTAGTGGCTCTCGGTTACACAACTAAGAGAAAGGGGGTCTCATCACGAGACGGTCTTCTCATTTCCACCAGGTATTTGTGAATGGCATTATTGTTATCTTGACACCAAGCCAGGACAGTGGCCTTCAACTTGTTCCTTAAAACATGAGAGAAATAAAGAATGGCAAGAAGATGGGCTTGGAAAAGGTGCATCGTGAACGAAGGTGCCACACACCCTCTACAAAGGAACCCATGATTGAGATAATACGAGCCCTCATATGTCATGAAACTCATCGACCTATGAAGTCTAAATCTATTTCCACCTCATCATCCATTACATAACCTTGAAAGGTCATCCTTGGCAGCATCCCTACTTGAGGGTTTTGGTCTACCCAATAGGACCTTTATGACACCCCTCCCATACCTAAACTTGGTCAATTGTATAGGGTCTTGGAGCATTTGTTTAATTTGATGAGGTAGTTTTGATGCACATGTTTAGGTGCCTTGCTTATTATATTTGGTTTATACTTGTCATGATATATTTGACTTGAGATATTTGGAGTTGTGTACCCTTTTGTTTTGCAGGATCTTGCTTGGTGGCCAGTTTTGGGAGAACAAGCCTAGCTTGGGCTTCCATAGGGCAAGGAGCCGACAGGTTGGATGTTGTAGGCCCGCACACCATATCATAGAGACATGCCTTTGGAGGCTTATATGGCATCATGGAGGACTTTACCCATCCCCTATCACTCAAACGACTTGCCTAGGAGAGGCAAAATGTCACTTTTTGAGGCTTGACATCAT
This sequence comes from Picea sitchensis, assembly GCA_010110895.2. NCBI lineage: Eukaryota > Viridiplantae > Streptophyta > Pinopsida > Pinales > Pinaceae > Picea > Picea sitchensis. The sequence continues at coordinate 14,633 of SNQJ01S0037390.1, forward strand.
GCTTGGGGGGGTTTGGTGGTTATGGAGTTATTGCACATTGACACTTGGCACATTTTGATTGGAGGAGAAATGGATTGACCCTAGCAAATGAGGAGGAGGCTCAAGGAGCTCCAATGACCTCCATTTTCTCCTCCAATGATTTTCTCAAATTGTCAAAACGTCCCCTAAAGGGGTGACGTCATCTTATTTTTCGGGTTTTCCTTGTGCAAATTTAAAATTTAGTTGAATTTTTTATTAGTATTTTTGTAAAGGGGCAAGATTAGGGTTGTTGACCCCTATCTTGTGGTTTACCCTAAAATTATGTGGACAAACATACTTGAGAACATTTTGTATAAATAGAGATGAACTCTATTTCGTTTGAACATAGCTCTCCCTTGTGGAGAAGGATACTTAGCTGAAATTTTTGCTATTCTTGGAGCGATTCATCTCTCTTTTGCAATTTTTATGGTTTTCTCTTGCTATTGATGGAATAAAGTGGTGCACTATGTTATCCCCTAGCCTAGGGATAACTAAGGAGATTATGTCTCGAGGTCCATAGGTCCTAGACATGGAGTACTGAGAGCCATATTGACTTGAGCCTGGCCCTGGAAGGCCCATCCTTCTTCTTCTTCAGCACCTTCACCTTGTCTGCAGCAACAACATCCATCCCATCGGCATGGTCCTTCAGCAGCAGTGGGTTTTGCTCCATGAGGTAATGAGTCTGGGTATCATGGTATGTGTCACTTTGATTCTCAAAACATTTGAATATGTGCATTTAATTCATTTTTACTTCTAATGTGTGCTTGGACCTTATGCCTTTCCACTTGTCCACACCTGGGGGGAATGACAGGATGCCCTAGAAAGATGGTTCCCATAGGGTTTGAGTTGCCACTGGGAGGGTTCATGAAAGGTCACCGTCTGTTCCCACCATACCTACCACTTTTCATCTTTTTCCCTCTCATCCATCCCATACATTGGTTCGAGCATTGGGTTTGCCAAGCTAGCAAAGGGTTGTACCTTACCTTGTGGGAAGAAGGGGCTAAAGGCCCAGAGGGTAA
>SNQJ01S0037390.1:20775-30811 GCA_010110895.2 Picea sitchensis
TAGGTTGTCTTATGTTTGCTTAATTTTTGTTTTATTTTATGATTAAAAACAAAAAAAATGGTAATGTAGTGAAATATTCTTGTTCTTGGTGATTTTTTGTCAACCATTGGGATATAAAGCATTGTATTTGGAATTTGATTAATTAGGGTATTTGTAAAGCCAAAAACCAAGGAACACAAGAATAGATATGAAGTTTGTGAAAGAACAAAAGGTCTTTTCTCTCTTTTGATTTGGTTTGTGTAGTGTGGATGGTTGTGGATTCCAAAGACTTGTGAATATGCTTGTGAATTTAATGAGGCATGATATCATTGGCCATTGATTCAATAAAGTTGCAGAGATTATAGTTGATGTCTTTTCCATAATTTTTTGTGATAACAGATTGTGTGTGTAATGTCTATTAATATTAATGCATTTGCAGATTTGTGGTTTGTTTTGAGTGCTTTCTCTATGTGCCTTTAATTGTAGGCCCTAAACATTGCATCACAATAGGATAGAGAAGTAGTTAACAAAGGGAGGAATAATACATATACCTTTATTAAAGAAGGAAGGAAATTCCAATTGCTCACCATGGAGGAGGAGGAAGTATAAAGTAGTTAGATACTTTTCTTATTTAGTAATTAGTTTTTGCATGATGTTAAGAAATTGAAGGGATATTATGAATTAATCCGTAGGAAGCAAACAAATGCATCAAGCATGGAAGTGCCACCATAAGTGAAGGCCTTGCTAGAGGAGAATGATGAGATAATTTTCAATGGATTTCCTATTGGATTGCCTCCATTAAAAAATGCGTCCATCACATGGATCTTATTCTAGGAACCAGTTTTCTAAATCTAGCCCCTCACAGATTGAATCCAATGGGAAATGAGGATTTGAACAAAAAAGTGGAGGATTTGTTGTCAATAGGTTTGATAAGAGAAAGTTTGAGTCCTTGTGTTGTACCTACAACAATTACCTTGAAGTAGGATGGAGGACATGCATAGATTCAAGAGCCATCAACAAAATTATCATCAAGTATAGGTTTCCATTGCCTAGAATGGTTGATATCATGTATTGTTTAAGTGAAGCTTGTTATTTTTCTAAAATAGATTTTAAAAGTGGATATCAACATATTCAAATAAAACAGGATGATGAGTGGAAGACAACCTTCAAAATAAAAGAATGGTTGGTGATGACATTTAGGTTGACAAATCCTCCAAAGTACTTCGATGAGATTGATGATGTAGGTGCTGATGTATTTCTTGGGGATGATTTTGATTTTATATCTTGATGATATACATATTTTTAACAAAACAAAACAAAAACACTTGCTTCATATGAAGCATGTAATGCAAAGGTTGGAAGAAGTGTGACTACATGGCAATTTGAAGAAATGTTGTTTCATGCAAGAAGAACTTGTGTACTTGGGATTTGAAATTTCTAAGGAAGCACTAAAGAAGGACCCATAGAAGGTGAAAGTCATTATGGAATGTCCAGTTCCAAGAAGCATAACTAAGGTAAGAAGTTTTCATGGCTTGGTTAGTTTTTGCAAGAAATTCATTAGAATTTTTAGTGCCATTTTTGTCCACTAATATATTGCATGAAGGGAACAGTTTTTAAAGGGACAACAACAACACAAAGAAGTTTGAACTTTTGAATAAGGTGACAAAAATCCCAATGCTATCCTTCCAGAGTTTAACAATTTGTTCCAGGTATATTGTGATGCAAGTGGAGTTGCAATTGGTAAAGTGTTAAGTTAAGAAGGTAATCCCATAGCCTTCTTTAGTGAAAAGTCGAACAAGCAAAGAGGAAATATTATGCTTATGATCAAGGATTTTATACAATTGTGCAAGCTTTGAAAAAATGGAGACATTATTTACTACCAAAAGAATTTGTTTTGTTTGACAATCATGAAGCTTTGAACGTTATTAATAGCCAAGCAATGTTGAGTAAGGCTAGACACTACAAGTGGGAAGAATTCTTTCAAAACTTTTTGTTTATGTCGAAGCATGAATCAAGCCAAGTAAATAAGGTTGTAGATTCATTGTACAAAAGAGTTGCTTTGTTGGAAACTATGTCATTTGAGGTGGTTGGATTTGAAGGGATCAAGGACTTGCATGAATTTGATGAAAATTTTGGAGAGGTATGGAAGGTTTGCAAGGAGTCATTATTGAGAGAGAGGACAACCTACCTAAACTACATCTTTCAAGATGGATTTTTGATGAAAGGAAAAATAATTTTGTGCATTCTAAGAGGATCCATGAGGGATAATTTGATTTAAGAGTAGCATGGTGGAGGATTAAGTGGACACTTTGGAAGAGACAACACTCAAGATTTGTTGGAGGAAATATATTATTGGCCATGCTTGAAGTGGAATGTTAGATAATATGTTAAGATCTGCAACATACATAAGTTAGCAAAGGGAAGAAAACAAAATAATGATTTTTATACTCCTTTGTTTGTCCCAAAGGCACCTTGGGAGGATTTATCCATGGATTTTGTTTTAGGTTTACCTCATATTCAAAGGGGTCATGATTCCATCTTTATAGGGGTTGATAAATTCTGTAAAATGGCTCATGTTGCATCTAAGATTGTCCATTTGTTTCTCAAGAAAATTGCGAGATTGTGTGGATTGCCCGAGACAATCACATCATGATCAGACAAAGACTCCAAGTTTCTAAGGCATTTTTTGCAAACTCTTTGCCAAAGAATGCAAACAAAGTTGCAATACAATGGTGCCTATCATCCCCAAACCTATAGGTAAATTGAGGTTGTGAATAGGAGTTTGGGAAATTTATTGAGATATGTTGCAAGGAACAAGCTGGGACAATGGGATTTGATGTTTCCACAAGCTCAATTTGCATTCAATAACATAGTGAATCAGAGTACAAGACTTTTCCCATTCCCTATTGTATGTGGGAAGAGTCCCAAAGGATTGATGGATTTAGTGGAGGTACCTTTGGAGGAGAGGAGAAGTGATGATGAAGATGCATTTGCTGACCAAATTCAAAGATTACACAAACATGTTCAGGAATAATTACAAACAATGAACCAAAATTACAAAGATAAAGTAGATAACTCCGGAAAAAAAAAATCATTTGATTACGCATTTGAGGAAATAAAGGTTCCCTACTAAAACATATAACAAATTGAAGTACAAGAAGATCAGTTCCCTAACATACTTTAATATTTTTATCGTTGGAGATTTATATGAATTTAATGCAGGGGAAGAAGGGGAGAAGGTTGAAGATTAGTTATCACACCTTCCAATGAAAGAGCCAGGGGAATTGTTGAAGTGCGATAAACAAACTATCACTATCACCACCAGATGATGAAGTTACAAGCAGTATTTGGTGCGATGGAAAGACGAAGAACCAAAAGAAGACCCTTGGGTCTCGGAAGCTAAATATCACTAATTGTATTCATCAATTTCCACTTCTGCCTAGGCTTGAAAATGATTACTTTTTTCTGAGAAGGAAAGGATGATGTAGGAGCATCCAATTCGGTAATAGTTGACCATGTAAATTCTAATTTAAAGAATGTAACCCTATGCTCATAGATAAGGAATAATTATTTCAGTAAAAGAGTTGTGTTAGAGATTATTTTGAGGTGGGATGAATGGGACTCCTAGTGTGGAATGGATACCTCCAAGTTAGTTTTAAAAATAAAACAAAAAAGACACTGAGAAAATCTTATCTAGAAGGATTTTATATATATGGCTTTGTACTTCTGTTTTAATGATCCTAAATATTTCAGATTTCTCTTCTGTACAGTTTGTGGAATATAAAAAATTCATTGCTTTCTTTCTTCTTGTCTGTGTATTATATTTCTGTGCACTGTGAAGGCAGTGTGCTTGGTTGTTTCCGCAACCCCCAACTACGTCATCATTCAAGGACCCAGTAAGGTTTTTAAAGGGATTTTGCAATTCGTATTAAATTTATTACATTCAACAAAAAAAAATTAAGTGGAATATCAATCTATGCCAAGAAAACCCGACTGAAATGAAACCTTATAGAATAGACTCCAGTAGATAGAAATAGATTTCCTGTAGATAGAAATTGATTTCCTAAAATAGGTCGTTAGGGACTGCCAGAAATATGTAGAATTCGCAGCACTTTAGTCCACCTTGGATTTCACATAAATATTAAAAGAGAAACTGGATGGCCCAAATAAACGCCTTAATGTGTTTACAGTTACACTCATGGAAGAAAACAACAACAATAATTGAAAATAGTTTATTTTACTGTTCATTTGAATCCTCCCTTGTTTTGGATTTTTCAACAAACGAAACCTCATAAATGAATTTACACTGTAAAACACCCAATGATAGCAAAGTTTGTAAATCATACCAACAGATGTAACCCGGTAACACCTGCAAAAGAAGTGGCAATAGAAGCACTAGCAAGTGCAAGCTCTCCCAAATGCCCCACCATCATAACAGAAATCACCTGCAAGAAATACTGAAACAGATTCACTCCAATCATAGGTCCAGCTATCCACCACAGCTTTTTGACTTCCTCCCATACCACCCCTGCAGTGAAATTCACGTCATCCGAAGGCTCTACTTCATAAATACCAGACTTGTGTTCGTCTCCAAACGTGGAAAGCAACTGAGTTCCCTCGCCATTTTCGCTTATAAGCGGTTCCTTCAACAAATCTCTGGCATTGCCATGAACCTGAGCTAAACCAGCTCTCTCAATGCCTCTTTCCATGAAATATATTCTACCAACTGAGGAATCTAACCTTGCGAATAATCTATGGCCACTATAAGAAACTATATTCCACTGTCTCAGGATCAAATTTTCTGTAGGAGCCTGCTTCGAACGATGGAAAATTGTTTCCCACTTAGTTCATAATAATAGTTGCGTTACTGATGAGTATCCATACTGAATGATCCTCCTATAATTCTGTTTCAGAGCCGGTTATATCGAGATCGGTTGGTTAAGTATCAGAGAATGAATTCCAACCTTATAAACACAGCTGGAGACTTGTAAGTATAGCTGGACAACGTGTACAAAAGCACGTTATCGAGAGATCGGCGGCCCAAACCCTCCGAATCCCGGAGGGAGCATAAAGCACGATCTGAGGACAGATTTGAAGAATAAATTGAGTAGAGTGAAGCTACGCGAACATTAATCATCAAACAGATTTACCATATATTTGTCATAAATGCAGTACTGGAATTTTGATTGAACACGTTTTCATTATTAAAATCCGGCAAAACGTCAAAGTTCGACCATGCACGTATACCATTTGTATATGCTTAAAATTTGCCATGAAATTAGATATGAAGCAGATGTGCCAAGCTACAAACAAAGCTGTGATATAGTTAGGGCGTATTTATGTGATATGAGTATTAGGATGTCGATTTTTTCACAACAACCATTTTTAGGTTATTACTAAATTAGTACTCAAAGTGTTATTCGCGAAAAATGCATACTGTATTCAGGTTTCTTTCGCAACAAAGTGCAAATAAATTATAATCCAAATGGTCATTGAAATAATGTTGCAAATAAATTACAATCCAAATCTAAATTGAATTGTCATTGAAATATGCATTTAATTATGACAGGATCAATTTTGAAGTAGGGATCAATTTTGAAGGGAAGGGTTATATTTCAAATTGAAGGGCTAATTTCATAGTTGGAATGGACACTCCACCCATCATCAGGGACTCTTGAAGCAATGAGTATTGAAAAAAGTGTTAAGAGAAGGACTAAAAAAACTAAACTTAATGTGAATGTTGGGAAAAAAACAGATAAACACTAGTTGTTAAGATTTTATCCAATTAAGTTAAATAATAGTTTGTATCCATAAATCTGATACAATTATGATGCACTTGAAAACCTGCATACTTTCATTATAACCTTTATACTTTGACAAGTTAAAATAATTTTTTCTCCCTATAAAAAAGGGAAAAAAATCAAAATTTAACTATAAAATGATTATTTTATAACCCATTCATTGTAAAAAAAATTAAACTCTTAACTTATCATTCTCCAAACATAACTTATTAATCATCAAATTAAATTCAATTAATTTGGCACAACTTCAATTTTTGTTACATGAAGAGGTATAATGATAATATTTTTACACATTGACATAAAATATTGGTTTAAATTCATTACTCAAAATTGAATAAAATATCATGATATTTTAACTTGTTCCACCTAATGAAAAAGGTTGGCATGCCTTCATTCTTAATGAAAGAGGTTGTCATGCCTTCATTCTTGTCCAAATTTCATAAGTTTCATTTATAAATTTATTTTAAAAATGAGAAATAATTTGTGTTTAAATGTATAACTTATTTTTTATTGAGTTTTATTTAATAGAGAAAAGTATAATAAAATTTACATAAATTTAATCTTTTAAGTGACTATCAAAAAAACTAATAATAAAATGAATTTATTTCCCCAATAACTTAATAGTTATATGTTTTAATAAAAACATTAAAAAACTAATAATTACATACATGTCCATGTTAGTAATTACTATTAAAATAAAAGAAAAAAATTAACAACTCAACATAAAAGGAAAATATGCACACTCATCTTACTATTAAGGCATGTTACTATTTTTTTTATTTTTATTTTTAATAGTAACTTATAAAAAAAAATTTAACATAATGTCATGTAATGCATTTACTATTTTAGTATTTTTTTTTTTTAAATTCAAGTAATAGTAATTCATAAGAAAGAATTTAACATCATAGAGAGAAGATTAGGATTATAATATAGAAAAGATTGGAATTATAAGTCATGACAAAAACTTAACATTTCAATATAAATATAAAATATTACAATGAAAATATAAAATAATATTTCAAGATAAATATAAACAAGATCATATATTTGTTAAGTAAAATGAAAAATAATTGTATTGTTTAAAATTTTATTATCATTGCAAAAATTCTTAATCATATCATTTTTTTTATATAATTATTTATAAAATATAAAAAAAAAATCTATATAATAAAACTCATTGTCATATTATACAATTTTATTCACTATTAAAACTAATTCTCTGTCACACATTTCTTTTATAATTATTCAACTAAAAATACTTAGTAAATTTGAATCTAATAAAATAAAAAGTTTTAAGGTGGTTTGGTTTAAGCTTTGCATTTAATAACTTTAAAAATATTTGAATGGTGTCTAAATATATTTTCATTTACAATGCAAATCAATAAATACATACTAGAAAAATAGGATGGCCAATCAATAAGATAGACACTATAGAAAAAATACATTCAACAAATCAAATTTTGAAAATTCCCTTTTTACATTATTTTTACAAACATATATTACAATTTACAATACAAATCAATTAAAAAAAATGCAAATCAAATCCAAGACATCTAACCAATCAATAAGATGGATACCAAGAAGACACACGGCACATCAATACGATCAATGAGATGGGTACCATGACTATCGTGAAGACATGAGCAGTTCAATACTATGGGTACCGTGAAGATTAGGGACGGATCTGAAGAAGATGATGGGTAATTACCAATTTTTCCAAGCAAGCCCAACAAATACAAAGAAGTATTGCTCATAAATCCAACCATCAATAGAATTTAAGATTTGATCTTTAATCTCTATTACTAATTTGTAATTTGTGGTTTCAATAAATATAAGATACATGCATGCATAAGCTTCGTGAAAATGGGATTATATTTGTATAAAAAGTTTAACAAAAAAATTTTTAAGTAACATGGTGTATGGAAAAATTGAAAAATGTGAATATTCCTTTTTTTTTATTGCTAAAATATAGAGAAAATGACTAATAAAAACCAAAAAACTCCATAAAAACAATGAAAAGATAACATATTAAGAAAAAATTCTTTACCCTTTAATTAAAAAATTATGAAATAATTTTCATTTCAAATTTGATAAGTGATTTTTTATTTTCATTTTCATTTTTATGAAAAATAATTTTATGTCATTCCATAATAAACTAGCTTTTTGATGAGCATTAACAACTTCAATTTTAATCCCTCATTACAAATTTCCACTAAACTATAATTCAAAATATAATGGAAAGTGTTATAAAAAAAATATACAAACTCCAATTTACATTTCTTGACAAAAAATTATATATAAATTACTATGCAAAATATTATTGGAAGAGTATACATGTCATGATTTCAAGTGGTCATTAAACTATAATCTAAAATGTAATGGAAGAATCATTAAACTATAATCTAAAATGTAATGGAAGAATATGCATATGATGATTCATATGTTTGAAGAATATGTATATGATGATTTATATATCTTCATAACAACTATGTGAAGAATATGCATATGATGATTTATATATCTTCACAACAACTATTTCAAATTGCATATAAACTAAAATCCAAAGTGTAATAAGAGGAGTGTGCATGTTCTAATTTAGATTTATTTATAATAATCATGTCAAATTGTAACTAAATTACAATTTAGAATATTATGAGAAAATTATGCATGTTATGATTTAGATTTTTAATAATAGTCATTTCAATTTGTCATTAAATTGTGATTTAAAATATGATGAGAAGAGTATGCATGTTTTAATTTAGATTTATTTATAATAATCATGTTAAATTGTAACTAAACTACAATTTAGAATATTGTGGGAAAAGTATGCATGTTATGATTTAGATTTTTAATAATAACCATTTCAATTTGTCATTAAACTGTAATTTAAAATGTGATGAGAGGAGTATGCATGTTAAGAAGAAACAACTATTTTAAATTGTCACTAATTTACAATTTAAATTGTCATTAAATTACAATTCAAAATATTATGGGAAAGGATTTAAATTTCTTAATAACAACTATTTCAAATTTCTACTAAAACACAATCCATAACACTACATGTTAAGATTTAGATTTCTTAAAAAAACTACATTCCAACCAACATATATTTGTGTTTAAATTGTTATTGAAAATAAAATTTTCCATTTTTATTGCATTATTATTATTATTGTGTTTATGTTTATTCTATGGCTTAAATAGTTATGAGCATTAGCATTAGAGGTAGAACCATGATTGAACTTTATTTAAATACCCTTGTAGATCCATCTTAACTCCAGATTCATCACGTGTCAAGAGGGATCAAATCCTTCTAGGTACAAACTTTTGCTAAAATTTACTTGATCCCTCTTAAGGCATGATAGATATGGAGTAAGACGGATTTACCCTGATCCTTTGGAAATGTGAATACACAAATACATGTCTCAATGTTTGGCTTAGTCGACAAGATCTAAAGTACAATCCCATTTCTGGTTCTATGAGGAATATGGATAGTTAGAAAGGTTATTTTGTTTGATGAGAAGATGGTGCCCATTTTTCAGGTAGCTACTTAGGTTAATGTTTCACTTGCATATTACAAGGTTACTCCAAAGGTTAAACCACAAAGAATTTTTTTTGTGATATATGTGGACAAGTCATTAGATTGGATTTTTCGATGAGGCTTGTTAAGGTCTATATTCTATCAGTGGGATTGGATTCATTATATTTTTTACAAAGATATACAAAGTTCAAGGAAAAGGTAATATAGGAAGAGGAACAAACAACCAAGGGGAATTAAAGGGCTTATACTACTTACTAAAATTTTCTTTGGAGAGAGAAATTGATAAGCTTTAGGTCATGGGCAATTCATCTATGACCATTAATTGGATGAAAGGAAGCCTTCAAGTACAAAATAATTCTCTCCTTCCACTAGATTGCAATTAAAGGCAATATCTAATCAATTTATTTGGATAAGTTATATTCATGCTTATAGAGATCATAAGAAGAGTGTAGATTAGATCTCAAAGGAAGGACTTCAATTACCTTAGCTTTATGGTTCTTTGGAATAAGTACAAGATGAATATACAATGGTCATCCAATAGTTCACATTAAATTATTTCTAAACTTCTTTGAACTTGTAATATGTGAGTAGTAGGGATTGTTAAGTCTATTGTTTGTTTACTTATACATAAAAATGCTTCATACAATGAAAGTTGTGGATTTTTCTAGATGTACTAATATAGTGAAAGATTTTGAAGAGACTCGTCTCTAGATGATCC
>SNQJ01S0037390.1:30845-42404 GCA_010110895.2 Picea sitchensis
ATGTGATGAGAGGAGTATGCATGTTAAGAAGAAACAACTATTTTAAATTGTCACTAATTTACAATTTAAATTGTCATTAAATTACAATTCAAAATATTATGGGAAAGGATTTAAATTTCTTAATAACAACTATTTCAAATTTCCACTAAAACACAATTCATAACACTACATGTTAAGATTTAGATTTCTTTAAAAAACTACATTCCAACCAACATATATTTGTGTTTAAATTGTTATTGAAAATAAAATAAATAAAAATAAAATTTTCCATTTTTATTGCATTATTATTAATATTGTGTTTATGTTTATTCTATGGCTTAAATAGTTATGAGCATTAGCATTAGAGGTAGAACCATGATTGAACTTTATTTAAATACCCTTGTAGATTCATCTTAACTCTGGATTCATCACGTGTTAAGAGGGATCAAATCTTTCTAGGTGCAAACTTTTGCTAAAATTTATTTGATCCCTCTTGAGGCATGATAGATATGGAGTAAGATGGATTTACCCTGATCCTTTGGAAACGTGAATACACAAATACATGTCTCAATGTTCGGCTTAGTCGACAAGATCTAAAGTACAATCCCATTTCTGGTTCTATGAGGAATATGGATAGTTAGAAAGGTTATTTTGTTTGATGAGAATATGATGCCCATTTTTCAGGTAGCTACTTAGGTTAATGTTTCACTTGCATATTACAAGGTTACTCCAAAGGTTAAACCACAAAGAATTATTTTTGCGATATAGGTGGACAAGTCATTAGATTGGATTTTTCGATGAGGCTTGTTAAGGCCTATATTCTATCAGTGGGATTGGATTCATTATATTTTTTACAAAGATATACAAAGTTCAGGGAAAAGGTAATATAGGAAGAGGAACAAACAACCAAGGGGAATTAAAGGGCTTATACTACTTACTAAAATTTTCTTTGGAGAGAGAAATTGATAAGCTTTAGGTCATGGGCGATTCATCTATGACCATTAATTGGATGAAAGGAAGCCTTCAAGTACAAAATAATTCTCTCCTTCCACTAGATTGCAATTAAAGGCAATATCTAATCGATTTATTTGGATTAGTTATATTCATGCTTATAGAGATCATAAGAAGAGTGTAGATTAGATCTCAAAGGAAGGACTTCAATTACCTTAGCTTTATGGTTCTTTGGAATAAGTACAAGATGGATATACAATGGTCATCCAATAGTTCACATTAAATTATTTCTAAACTTCTTTGAACTTGTAATATGTGAGTACTAGGGATTGTTAAGTCTATTGTTTGTTTACTTATACATAAAAATGCTTCATACAATGAAAGTTGTGGATTTTTCTAGATGTACTAATATAGTGAAAGATTTTGAAGAGACCCGTCTCTAGATGATTCATTTTGGACTATGCCTAGAGCACCTAAGTATTATATATATATATATACCACGTGTCAACTCTATGTTGAAAGCACTTATGGATGGAATACAAAATTGTTTACTTTTAGTTACTTTATATATATTATACACATGCACACACACACAAAGTTGATATAAAAATATTTTACTAAAGTTGGACATTTTTTTATGAAGAAATTGATATTTCTTAATTAATATCCCTCGTATGAGATATAGAAAGTGCCTCTTGGTTCAATTACAACTTACATAAATGGCAAGAGATGACTTTTGGTTTTACGTTTTTTTATAACAATACAATGCTTAATCCCATTGACTTGCTAATAATACTAGTGTACCTTCCATCAAGGTGTTCCAAGGAAATTTAGGTAAGTTTTTTTAAATGTATCATGTATAATTATTTTTATAATTGACTATTTTCTATGAATAAATAACCATTTCTTGTTTTATTTGTGTAGTAATTAAAGTTATATTTCCTATGATAATTTTTTTGTATTGAGTCTTTGTAAAAGTATTGAAAAATTGGTAATTCTATATAATTCAAATTAGAATGGCATGGAGAATTGAGGCTTGGATTTGGAATTTTAGACTTGAAAATTCATGTATTCAACCCATCCACCCAATTGTAATTCCCACGTGACCTAACTGTCCTTCGTCGTCCTTGTGTCCCCATGTGATTTGAAAGGGAGAATAGATTAGTCATTTCAAGCCGATTTGAAATATGTGCAAATTACCTTGTGATGTGGACAATCGAGTCTTGGATTTTGAAATCCATGTAGTCGAGTCATCCACCTTGTTGCAATCCCTTTTTGACCTAGTTATTATTTTTCATCCTTGTGACCTCATGTGACCTGAGAGGATTACTACATGGAAAGGATGAATCAAGGGCTCATCCACCCCACTTTGATCCCCATGTGACGTAAATACCCTCCACTGTCCCTGTGTCCATTTTTGTCTTGAAAGGATGAACATTTTTGGCATTTCGAGCTTATTTCAACTATGTGCAAATTACCTTGTGACATGGGGAATTGAGTCTTGGATTTGGAAACATGCATTCATCTCATCCACTCAATCATGTTTCCCATATAACCTAAGTACTCTCCATTGTCTCCATGCCCCCGTGTGACTTGAGTAGATGAATATGTGGAAAGGAGGTAGTAGGTATTGGTTCATCGATTTGAGCAAGGAAAATATGGTTTTCCAATATATGTATAAGTTTTCAATCCACTATCATTAGGGAGGATAGAGAAGGATGATAAGGAAGGGAAGAATGGCTATATCGACATATTACATCACCAAGTATTTTCAATAATTATACCTATAGACACCTTTCATTATTTGTATAGTAAAATTAAAAAACCCATAGACTATGTAAAAGCATTAATAGGGAATCAACTATATTGTTTAAACATGTGAGAAATTTTTGTGTGTTTGGATAGAACATGAATATTCAAATCACAAACCCTAGGACTCACACCAACTTCATTATGTCTTCCTACACTTGAAGTGATGTGGAATGTCCATTCAATCTTGGTTATGTGCTTTGATTGTCAATCAAGAGAGAGTGAAGGGTTCCAATGTTGAAAGGAAATTGTATTGGCTAGTGGAAAGGGCATGATAATGACTGATGGAGTTCATTGGTGACCAAAACAACTTTAAAAAATCATGTACACACATGGAAAGGAAACCATAATAACTCTATTTCTTCAATACGTACATATGCAACAACCCTTTGAGTTAATAATGTTATCGAAAAATGGCTGAAAAACACTATAGAGGTATGTGAAACTAAAGGAAGAAAAAAGGGAACACTAAAGTGAGCTCATGTAGTTATGAAAACTCAATTTATATATTCTATGCAGGGCAATGAATAATATCATTGTATATGATCCCACTTACAAGAAGGCCATGGAATATTAAAGTCTTTATGTCATTTCTAACCATAATTCACCACCCATATAAAATAGCAAACCAAAAATAATACACAATTTATAATCATAGAATCATTTCCAAAAGAACATTCATAATATATGGTTAGAGAGAGTTCTCATTGTAAGATCTACTTTCACCATTTCTCAATACACAATCTCACCACAATGCAACATTTGTTGGTTCATGGAAGTGGGCAAGGGGGAACTTACAAAGAAAAAGATCTTGTGTTAGAGTCGAGTCTTATAAAAAAATTCAAATTGACTTGGAATTTTAATAAGTATATATATTTTTAATCAAGACCACGATTCTATCAAGTTTGATTGAGTTTGGAATTTGTTTTAGAGATAATATTGATGTTTGAACATGAGCTTCTAATCCAACTCTCAAGTTATATTCTTAGCAAGGAATAATCACACTGTTATTATAATAGGAATAATATTGCAACGTAATAAAAAATAAGCAGTGATATGAGAAACTGGGTTAAAGAGAGTTTAGATGGATAAGAAACTTGAACCTGACATCATCCTAGGGTTTATTATGCATGTAAAAATAATTACTAATGTACTAATCTAGTGTTAAGATGAGAATATAAAAGAGAAACAGATCTCTTGGTCTCATTTCTCATAAACCTTACTGGGAAAATTTGCCTTTCAAACTTTGACCTACCTCAAAAAAATAATATGACTACACATCTAATAAAATGTTGTAGATCACATTCTCAATGCATATTCCGTATTTTCTATTATTCAATAAATTAAAATAACATTCCATATTTTAAAATAATTTTAAGAATTTAATGCTCTAAATATACATCTCACACGATGTCAATATATTTTTTATCATTCTTTGAGCCATATTAATTTGATGTAATTTACTAAAAGCAAAAAAAAAATATAATTAAAAAAATAACAACCTCTTCCTTCAACATGCCGGTGTTTACCCATTCAATACTTTGCCTACTTTGCCTTCATATATGTGATGAATGATCTATAACAAATAAACTAAACCACAATTTCCATGGCATGAAAGTGGAAAGGAAAACCACGTAAGAAAGAAAAACACAAGGCTCAAGCAAACCAACATCAGATCACGGTTAGGAAGAGTTCTAATTGTAAGATGTGCATTGACCATTTCTCAACGCATAAGCTCACCACAATGCACCATTTGGTTGTGCATGGAAGTGTGAAAAGGGGAACTTACAAAGAAAAGGAGGTTGAATCTTATAAAAAAAAAATTCAAATTGATTTGGAATTTTGCTAAGTTAAGAACATGATTATCTCAAGTTTGATTGAATTTGGAATTTGTTTTAGATATATATTGATGTTTTAACGTGAGCTTTTCATCCAAATCTCAAGTTATATTCTTAGCAAACAATAATTACACTAGTGTTGTAATAGGAATAATATTGCAACATATGTTATCAAAAATAAGGTGTGCTATGAGGATAGATAATTTTAGATGGATAAAAAACTTGACATTATTCTAGGAGTTATATCCTTAGCAAACAATAATTACACTATTGTTGTAATAGGAATAATATTGCAACATATGTTATAAAAAATAAGGTGTAGTATGAGAAATTGGGATAGAGAGTTTTAGATGGATAAAAAAACCTCACATTATTTTAGGGTTTATTATGCAAGGAAAAATAATTATTAATGTACTAATCTAGTGTCAAATCAAGAATAGAAAAGAGAAACATATTTCTTAGTCTCATAAACCCTACTTGGAAAATTTGCTTTTTAAACTATGATCTAAAAAACTTTTCACTATGAACAAATAACTATTTCTTGTTTTATTTGTGTAGTAATTAAAGTTATATTTCCTAGAAAAATTCTACTATATTGAGTCTTTGTAAAATTATTGAAAGTCTTGTAATTCTTTTTAAATCAAATTCCAATGGTGTGGAGAATCAAGGTTTGGATTTGGAAATCCATGCATTCATCTCAACCACCCTATCATGGTTCCCGCGTGACCTAGTTGTCCTTTATTGTCACTGCGTTCTTATGTGATCTCAAAGGATGAATAGATTGGGCATTTCGAGCTGGTTTTAACTATGTGAAAATTACCGTGTGATGTGGACAATCAAGTCTTGGATTTGGAAATCCATGTAGCCATCTTATCCACCCTACTACAATCCATAATTGACCTAGCTTCTCTTCGTCATCCTTGGGACCTTGTGTGATTGAGACGATGATTATGTCGAAAGGATACGTCCATGGATCATCCACCCTACTCTTATCCCCGTGTGACCTGAATACCCTCCACTATTTTCATGTCCTTGTGTGACTTGGTGTAATGACCCCCTTCGTTAAAACTACAAGCGAAGCAGAAGTTCAATTTTTTTTTTGTTTTTAGGCAGGAAGGCTATGACGACAACACTTGAACCACACAACTGACGACGAAAGCAAGCACGCAGTCCAGACAATAGACAACTATGACTCCACGCACTGGCACAAGAGCAACTGTGCGAAACGTGCGTAGAGAAACAAGGAGAAACGACTACCCGCCCGATGCAACAGGACCACACCTACAAGCTAAGGGACAACATCCCCCTCCCAACACATCGGCCTTGATGACCAATCACTAGAACCTCAAGGCACGTGAACCAAACACATGAAGGCGTTCAACCCATGTGCCAAAAGCAAACTTACAACGCTCAACAAAACTCACACGGAAGGCATCGATGTCGGCCAAGTTATCATTCGTCGCTATCCAATAGGGCGCGCCATGATCCCCTCATCAGGAATCATGTTGTCCCCAGGTGATAGACGCGTCAATAACCTTGGCGCAACATAACCTGACAGGACCAAGGACTCAAGAAAATCCAGCGTGCTAGGAGGCGAAACAACTGACAAGAAGACTATGCCCACACCCCAAGCAACCGGTTGACCATACTCCAGATGACGTTACTCAAAAGAAAAATTGTGCAACTGTTACGTGACTTCGCCAAAAACCCAAACCATTAGTCAAGTCTAAATTAGTCAATAATTACAAATCTAATTTAACATTAATTACAATCTAATTTTAGCAAGTCTAATTTACAATTTAGTCAATACTCACCAATCTAATTTAATCATTAATTACAAATTAATTGGGCAATTCTAAATTAATCCATAATGACAATCTAACTTAGCAATAAACATTATAACAACATTAACAATATCATTGTAGAATGCTACAATTATAACACTTATTAACAAATTAAATTACAACATGCCTTCTAGCTATATTAACCGTACTAAAATAACAAGCTGTCTATTAACATTAAAAAGGCACTGCTGAGAAATGACAATGCCATCAAAGAGGGCTATTTTCATGCGGTTTTGTGGTTTATAAATAAATGTCATTCGATGCTACTCAACTCAATTTTGTTGCTATCTTGCTGCTTATAATTAAATGTCATATCAAACTATTCAATGCAATTCAATGCTATCTTGTTGTTCCTAAATAAATGTCATGTCAAGGCTAATCAATGCACATTTGATGTTAATTGCTATTTTTAATTAATTGTCACCTCGATGCTATTTAATCTATTTTAATGCTACCTTGTTGTTCATAAATAAATGTCATTTAGAATCATTTCATGCAGTTGATGTTTTTTGGCTGTTTAAAAACAATTGTTAATTCAATGCTAAACCAAACCATATGCGGTCTAACTGTTAACTATTAGCTGAGTCGAAATGGGGTCTAATTAACGAAAATTTTGCAGAGTAAGAAAAGTAAACTACACATTCGCTAAAAACTAGCAGTCCTACCATTAATGAATGCAGGTCTGTCATAAACCAACGCAGGCATGCTATGCCTTGCTATCCATTGTTGTTTCTTAATGTGTTAATTCACAGTAAATAACAAGAATGATTCTATTCACTGAATTATGATAAATTTGTTTTAATTACTGGAGAAATTATAATTGTCGTCATATGATATTCGTTGAAATTACTTGAGCATTTATATTCGTTGTAAATTCAGTGATAAAAATGTTGATATACCATTCATGGGGAAAAATAAAACGCAGGTCTACGCAGTCAAATTTCGCAGAGATATAAAAATGGAGTGAGGCAAATTCGTGGGGAAAAATAAACATTGTTTTTCACAATGAAGAAGGCAGAGATACTCGATGGGATTAAAGGCCAAAATTGCAGAGGTTTAAAGGAAAAATCGTTGAGGTTAATAATGATTAATGACAGAGATTAACCGCAGAGATTAATGGCCAAAATTGCAGAGGTTAAAGGAAAAATTGTTGAGGTTAACCATTGGCAAAAAATCTTTGTCAGTAGAATCCACCATTACACAAAAATGCCCACCAATATGCCCCCATTAACCAGTAAGGCACATGCATTTGATGGAGAGAAAAAAACAAGCCAGATGTATAAAATCGCAGGGCAAATTCACCTTTAAAATAAAAACGAAAAGCAATCCTAAGAAGTGGAAAAATCGCCAGGTAAACGACCATGAATTGCAGTCTTAAAATGGCCAAAATCGCCAGGTAAACACAAGCAACGATTGTTGTCTTTAGGAGTGGCAAAATCACCCTGTAAATAAACGAATTGCAGAGAATATGGCAATAAAAAAAAAAAAAACACAGAGTTAAATAGCCAAGAAGGTATTACCAAGCAGAGTTAAATTATCCAGCAATATCAAAACACAGAGTTAGAATTTCATGGTTGAGGGTGTTGAAATGCAGAGAACACTAAACACAATTTTCAGATGTCGAGAACGATTAGGATGCAGAGGTGATATAACATGCAGAGACCAAAGCAAGGCAGAGATCAAACACATAGATAATAAGGGGTAAACAAATGGGCATACACATCCTTCGCTCATCATCCATGCACAGAAAAGCAGGGCATTAGAATCTATAGGTCGCTATGCACCAAAGTGACGACTGTCAATTTGGCTCTTGGCCGACTACTCAGGCGTGGACTGACGAACTAGGGATGAGGACGAAGTAAAAATCACAACTCATCAAAACAATCAACAAAACCAAAGGACAGTCACAACATGCAGGGATCGAATGCCAAGGGAATCAAGTCAAGCATCGAGCTTAAGGCTATGGGGAAATTTAAGCTCTCGGTTGAAATGTTGAGTCAACATTTTCTTTACCCAATTAAAAATACATAAATGAAAGCGTAAGGTATAATAATAATCTACCATGCAGAATCAAGTAAGCCTATTGTATCCCAAGTCATCCGCTCTGAGTCGTTGTCCTGCACGCTCTGTGCAGCTCCTGCTTGTCAACCGATGAGACTTCACCGGTACCTCCCAGCCAACGCTAGGGGTACTCTTCTTCCCCCTTAGCCCCCCGAGCCGCAAAGGGGCCACACACATTGAACCAGAGAACAACTAGCTCCCAGCTCGCCTCGCAAGGCCGAGCTACCACTCATCACCGAGCTGGGTATCCCAACTCCCACAAGCTAAGTCAGTCAAGTCTAAATTTCTGCAGCGTAACGTTACGCATAACAAAACCCATCCATCATCCTCCTCCTCCCTCCTTTATATAGAATTTCTAAGTCATTTACTTTCCCAAAATCCCATTTAATTTATTGTTCAATAAATTAATTCATAAAAATCCTCCTCGTACATGTGTCACCCATCCCCTTCATTGCACCATAAATGAAATTCAATAATTAATTAATTACTCCTATTTCCCTCACCCACCTAAAAGCATTCCTAGAATTACTCCTAGGTGTCCCCATATTCCCTTACACATTTTAATGACTTACCCCCTTACTAATTTACTAGTTGAGTTTAATTTAGAAAGTTCTTAAATGCTAGATACCTTACTAAGTTAGTCTTTCTGTTTTTTCCTTGTGTTTCCCCTTTCTTTTTATGTTTCCCACTTTTTCCTAGTTTCCTAATTCTTTTAAATTTCCATGCTTCCCTTTTCATTTAAAACTCAAATTGGCATGTGTAGAAAATTACCTTTTTCCCCTTTTCCTTTTTAATTAATAAATTTTTAATTAGCATATGTAACAAAACAATTATTTCCCCTTTTTCCCCCTTCTTAAATTTTATCCCTCAAAAGATTTTTATAAATTAATTGAATTGCTTACCCCCTTCTCGTCACATGATTAATGATGATTATCATTATTATTTATTTATTTTTATTTTTATTTTTATATAAATATATATATTTGTTTTTATCCCAAGTATCAGTTAGACGTAGACTTTATTTTCCTAGGCTGGGCGACATTTTATTAGGGAAATTGTTTTAAATCTTTCTCATCACATTGTTCGTTCTAAGGCCATATAGGTTTATTCATTTGTTATTTAACAACGCGACGTGCTCTTCAGGATGCACTAGGTGCTCCAAGGGTGCCACTCACCTCATTTTGTTTCCCTTGCGCGATGTGACCTTCAGGACGCACTCTGTGCTCCAAGGGTGCCACTCACCTCTTGACTGACTTGGTAGACATAAAAAACCCTGGAGTTAATACTCCGTCATGTGATCTTGTGGGAGACTAAGGGCCTCTAAGGAATAAGGCCCCTGCCTTATTGCGCACCCCTTAGAATCATCGTGAGCGACTGTCGCAGTCGACCCTCACGACATCATGGGTCTTCTCGAACTAGGTAATCATTAACCTATAGTTCGAGCCACGACGAGAGTGCTAGTAGGCTGTGGCAGGGTTGTTGTCCACACCTCTCCCTCAACGTCTCTGGTTATCGTGTGTGACCCCTCTACTCCACATGTGAGTCTAGTTGGCAAGCTATCGTCAGCGTGCATCATCAACGAATCATGTCAAAAATAATATCCATAATCATATCATCTAATCAGATGCACAAACGTCATACATACAACAATCAAACCCCAATTGTCCACTCTCTGACTCGATCCAGAGTCGAAGGGGTTTCATCGATGCCTCTGCATCCTCGAGGTCCAAAATCCTACACACTCAGGAAAACTGAGTCAATATCACCTATCTATGTCAATACAACAAAATAACATGTCATCAATCCATAACGCCTCATAATCATAATCAAATGCCCAATAGTATAATAATTTGGATCACTTGCAAGCAAGTATCCTCAAAGAATAAGTTTGCTCAGTGCACGCAAGAGCGAGATGTTACACCTGGAAGGATGAATAGTTTGAGAATTTTAAGTTGATTTGAACTATGTGAAAGTTACCTTGTGATGTGGAGAATTGAGTCTTGGATTTGGAAACATGCATTTATCACATCCACTCAATCATGTTCCCCATCTAACCTAACTAGTCTCTATAATCCCCATGCCCTCGTGTGAATTGAGCAAATGATAACATGGAAATGAGGTAGTAAGTATTAGTTCAATGATTTGAGAAAACAAATTATAGTTTTCCAATATATATGTAATTTTTCAATCCACTATCATTATGGAGGATAGTGAAGGACGAAAAGTAAGGGAGGAAGGCCTAGATTGACATATTACATCACCGAGTATTTTTAATACTTATACCCATAGACACCATTCATTGTTTGTATAATAAAATTGAAAAACTCATAGACTATGTAAAATAATTAATAGTGAATCAACTATGTTGTTCAAACATGCTAGATTTTTTTTTTTATGTTTGGATGGAACATGAATACCAAAGTTACTAACTTAAAAAGAATTGTGACCTCAAAACGAGAATTCTAGCCCAAAAATATGATATTTTTGGGTAAAAAACACCAATATCAACCCCCAAATCAAAAAGTGGTGCTATCGATAGCACCATTTTTTTGCAAGGTGGTTAACATTGCAATTTGTTTGAAATCGTGCCCTTGACACTATGGACATAACCTAAAAATTGACCCTTGAATCGAAAAGTGATGCTACCAGTAGTACCACTTTTTTTTTGAGTTAAAACTATGATCTAATTGAAACGTGGCCTTGACCACTAGCACCACCACAAATAAGACATTGAAAATCGACTCCTAAATCTAAAAGTGTTATTTTTATGTATATGACAGAATCAACAACTGGGTAGGATTGTTCTTGCGTGACACAGGGTCGATTCCAACAACTACTACTATAACCTCTAGTCATACCCATGTGATCACACGCACAATACACACGACTTTGCAAGGTTCGAACCAATGATGCCACAGGGAGTTCCTTAACAATGCACTTTATTGCCAATTGATCCAGACCTCTAGGACAAATCTAAAAGTGGTATTACTTAATCATTTATTCACTAATTAATTAATTAATTTTAATAATTTACATTAAGAAAAGAATTAAATCAGAAGAAAGAAGAAAGAAAAAAC
>SNQJ01S0037390.1:45390-60162 GCA_010110895.2 Picea sitchensis
CAATTTAATTAAAATTAAAAAAACAACGATTATACAAATTAAAGTTTAATTATAATTAAAAAAGTTAAAAATAAAACTACAATTAAAAATCATGCATTTTGAAATAGTGAGTGGGGAAGGGGTAAACAACCCCTCTTTATTATTATTATTATTATTTGTTTTAAATACTATGTATCAATTCCATGTCGAGTATGAAAGAAATTACACATCTCTTTCATAATGGGTTATAGAAAGCATCGCTTAGTGCAATTATAACTTATGTAAATGGCATGGGAAAATTTTCAGTTTTATGTTTTTATAACAGGACAAAGCTTATTCCCATTGACTTACTAATAATACTAATATACCTTCATTCTAGGTGTTTCAAGGTAATATGGGTAAAGTTTTTTTAATGTATCACATTTGAGTACATAATTATTTTTTATAATTGTGAATAAATAATTATTTTTTGTTTTCTTTGTGTAGTGATTAAAGTTATATTTCCTATATCATTTTTTTTTATTAAGTCTTTGCAAATTTATTAAAAATTTTGAAATTATTTTTAAGTCAACTTACAATGGCATGGAATTAAGGCTTGGATTTGGAAATTCATGCATTTGGCTCAACCACCCTGTTGTGGTTTCCACATGACCTAAATGTCATTTGATGTTCCTGTGTCCCCATGTGATCTTAAAGGATTAATAGATTGGTGATTTTGATACGATTGAATTATCTGCAAATTACATTGTGACAGGGAGAACTGAAACTTGGATTTGGAAATTCATATAGCCAATGCATCCACCCCATTGTAGTGCTTGGTTGAACTATCTACTCTATGTCTTCCTTGTGACCTCGTGTGACTTGAGAAGATGAATACATGAAAATGATGAATCAAGGGATCATTGACAAGGGATCATTGAATCCATTCCAAACCCCGTGTAACTTGACATCCTTCTACCATTCACATGTCCTTGTATGACCTAAAAAAATGAATAGTTTAGACATTTCAAGTTGATTTGAACTATGTGCAAATTACATTATGACATGGAGAATTGAGCCTTGGATTTGTAAACTGCATTAATCTCATCCACTCAATCATGTTCCCCATCTAACCTATCTACTCTCTATTATTCCCATGCCCTTGTATGACCTGAGTAGATGAATATATGGAATAAAGGTAGTAAGTATTGATTCAATTATTTAAACTTGGTAATTCTAGTTTATATATATATATATATATAATTTGCCAATCCACTATCATTAGGGATCATTAGGGAGGATAGAGAAGGACGACAAGGAAAGGCTAGATCGATATATTACATTACCAAGTATTTTTTGTACTTATAAACACCATTCATTTTTTGTATAGTAAAATTGAAAAACTCGTAGAATATGTAAAAACATTAATAGGGAATCAACTATGTTGTTTAAACACATGCGGAATTTGTTTTTTTGGCGTTTGGATAGAACATGAATATGTAAAAACATTAATAAGGAATCAACTATGTTGTTTAAACACGTGCGGAATTTGTTTTTTTGTGATTGGATAAAACATGAATATGTAAAAACATTAATAGGGAATCAGCTATGTTATTTAAACACATGCAGAATTTGTTTTTTTGCGTTTGGATAGAACATGAATATTTAAATCACAAATCCTAGAACCCACATTGACTTCATCTATCTTTACCCGCTCTTGAAGTGATGTGGAATGTTTGTTCAACCTTAATTATTTGTATTGACTTTCAATCAAGAGAGAGTGAAGAGTTCCAATGTTGAAAGGAAACTATAGTGGCTAGTGGGAAAGGCAACACCGTGACTAATGTAGTTCATTGGTGACCAAAATGACATGAAAAAATCATGTAATCACATCGAAAGGAAACCATCACATTTCTAACTCTTCAATATGTATGTATGCAACAACCCTTCGAGTCAATAATGCTATCGAACAATGATTGAAAATCATTGTGGCGGCATGTGAAACTAAAGGTAGTGGGAAGGGAACACCAAAGTGAACTCATGTGGTTATGACAATTCAATTTGCATATTCCGTGCAAGGAAAGGAGTAATATCATTATATATGATCATATTCACAGTATGATCATGGAATACTAGAACTTTTATGTTATTGCTAACCAAGTTCACCACCAATATAGAATAACAAACCAAAAAGAATAAGAATAGAATATTTATAATCATAAAATCATTTCCAAAAGAACATTCATAACATATATAATTTTATTATTCGTGTATGTCAAAAAAACACTAGGCTCAAGCAAAGCACCATGGTTAGAGAGTGTGCTCATTGTAATATGTGCATTGAACATTTTTCAATGCATAAGCTCATTATGCGCCATTTGGTGTTGCATGGAAGTGAGAAAAGGGTTAGATTTGGTGTTGCATGGAAGTGAGAAAAGGGTTACGTGTGAAGAAAAATTATAAAAAAATTCAAATTGATTTGGAATTTTATTGAGTATATTTTTTAAAATAAAATTTTTTGATTAAGTTTGGAATTTGTTTTTGAGATAATATTGATGTTTGAACATGAGCTTCTAATCCAACTCTTGAGTTATATCTTTAGAAAGAAATAATTATACTATTGTTGTAATAGGAATAATATTGCAAAGGCATGTTATTGAAAATAAAGAGTGGTATGATAAATTGGGTTAGAGAGTTTACATGGATAAGAAACTTGAATTCGACATCATCATAGGCTTTATCATGCATGTAAAAATAATTATTAATATACTAATGTTGTGTCAAAATGGGAATAGAAATGATATAGAAATCTCTTGGTCTCATTTCTCATAGCCTTACTTGGAAAATTTCCCTTTTAAGTTCTGACCTCAAAAAAATAGTACGACGACAAATCTAGTAATATGTTGTGGATCACATTCTCAATGCATATGCCATATTTTCTATTATTCTATGAATTTAGGATCACATACTATCCTTTAGGGTTATTTTAAGAATTTAATGCTCTAAGTGTGCATCACATCATGTTAAGTTATTTTCGATTACTCTTTGAGCCATCTTAATTTTGCGTACCTTACCAAGAGAAAAAAAAAATCTCTAATTAAAAAAATAACAGTCTCTTTTTTCAATGTGAGATTGTTTGCCCATTTAATATTTTACCTTCATATATGTGATGATTGATCTATAACAAAGCAACTAAACCACAACTTTCATAGCATGAAAGTGGAAAACCATGGATGGTGTTGCCTCTATATCCATTGTTCAAAGGCCCTGAATGAATGAGGTTTAATAGGGAATACTATGCCACATAGTACCCAAACATTGCAATGCATTTGCTAGAGCCAAAATGTAAACACAATCCAATTACAAAAATAATAGTTGCCAACATGCATAGTTTATGCATCTACTTTTTTGTCTTCAAAGTTGTCAAAACTTATCCATAACAAATAAATCAAACCACTTAATTTGATAGGTGTTGTCTCAATAGCCCTTGATCAAAGGGACTCAATGAAAGAGACATAATAGATAATAGCGTGCCACATTAAAAACCGGCTTGCAAATTATTATTTTGTTGACTGGAATGGCTTTACATTTTGGAACTTTGGAAAACATCTTTTTATCTATTCAATTTTTTCCCTTTTGTCATTATCTCATTGAAACTTTCATAATGTTACAATTCTTAAGGCACACAAATGCATTGCAAATAAATTTAAGTAAGATGATTTGTTGAGCTTAAGTTTCAATAAAATAGGTTTTATGAAAACAATTTACAATTCTTAATTTCAATAGAAGAAAAAAATGCAAGATTTTCATGAAAATATGAAGATAGAGAAACACATATCAATGGAGATTCTCAATTTCCACGATCTAAGCAACACTGCATCCCATTTTTTTTGGTTAATCAAACTATGAAAAAAAATCATTGAAATGAGTACCCCATATCAAGTTCCGATGTTTCACAACATTGATCTTCTCTTTTCTTCACCCTGGTAAAATTGTGTGTCCATTAAGCAAGGAGCAAAGCATGTGTGTGTGCACGCGCAATAAACAACCAACCAAACATGCATGTGATCTATGATAATACTAATAATAATAATAGAAATTCCATGGAAAAGATACAAAAGTTAATTTATACTAGTACAAAGACTTACTTTCAATGTCAATGTGTGTTAGACACTAACAAAATTCATTAAACATGCCATAATCATGGTATTAGAGGAGAGGAAGAAAGGGATGTTAATCTAATACAAATATCCACTTCCCTCTCATTTAATTCTTCCATTATTGGTTTACCAAGCTTTTCATTTTCATTATTGATTAACCAATATTTTTTTTATTAATGTGCATTGTCATTATTATCTTTCTTTGGTTGGACTATGATATATGTCCATTGAATATTGTATTCAAGAGTGTGTATTTCCTAGTATTACCGACATGCATGTGCATGTACATGGGAAGTTGTGTAGGCCTATTGAACTATTGACACATTACAATGTACACATGTCTAGAAAGATGAAATCATGCCATGAAACTATGATATCATGCCATGCCATGGGGAATTAAGTGGCTAGGTGCCAAATGTATTTCCATGCTTTCCTAGACCAACACTTGTAATTCAATTATTTCATTTTGTATGGTTTAGAGCATGTTATGACTATGGAGACTCTTTGAACTTGCAACAACACCACTACAAATAGAGACTCATCCTCCATAAAAAGGCATTATCATCTTATTTAGATAGATATATGGGCAGTGTTAATGGATTGAGGTTTCTTAATTTTGCATAATTGTGTGGAGAGTGGGAGATATGTTAGAGGATTTCAAGAAAATGAGAGCGCAAATGAATGAAGATGAACATCTAGCTTCTCTAATAAGAGGACTACATAAACAAAACCTCACGAATGCACTCCTTGCTATCAATAATGTCTATTTTTGTTTTGTAGAGAAAATATATGTGAAGTTGATCTTCATTAGAATGCACTCGATTGTTTAAAGATAGTAGAAATACAATTAATATATGTGCATTATTATTTGGAATTTAAACTAAGTAGGTATGGATTACCACATATGGTAATGCCGAAATAAAATTCATTGAATGTCAAGAAGCATGGACTGCAAATTTTTTTAATGATAGTCGGGGACTATTTGGCTCTAGCATATTAATTAATTTCATGTCTAAAGTGGCTTTGTTATGTGTGTTGTCAAGATTTCTATTAAGCACAAATTCCAAAATTTTTTGCTAAAATTGTGTGGTTTTAAAATTAATCTATGACTTGCTTTGAGAAATTTAGGGCCATTCACATAGAGTGATAACCCATGTGCAATGAAGGTAAAATAGTTGCAATGAAAAATGTAAAAATAAATGTTTCAATTTGCAATGCATTTTATATGTTTTCACGGGATGTGACCACTTTGATGAGTCTAAAGTGTGATGATATTTTTATATGTGGCCATGTTGGGACGATTGATGTTCAAGTGTTGGTTAGTTGGTAGCTCATATCCCTTTAGGTGGGCGGTCATGACATATCCTTTTAGTCCCCATTCTCAAGATGTTTGGTTTTATTGCTCTGGCCAACTATCCCTCGATGGTGGTAACAACCATCAAGTTAGGAATTTTTGTCCTAAGTAGGTATTCAAACATTTTAAAGTGGATCTATTAAAATACATTATTTACAAAAACCCTAACTACTCACTTATTTTATTTTCTATGTAAAAGTGATTATGTTTTGCAATGGTTATCACAATCATGGTTTAACACACCTATTTTATACCCCACATAGACCCTTTTTCTTATTTCTTATGTATAAAAACACTTTGGACATGGTTTATATAGATGATTCTACACATGTGAATCCAATTTCACATTTTTTTTTTAAGACAATTTGTGTATCCCAAACCAGTGAATACAACCTCCAAAGCATTACGGCACTATTTATAGCCACAAAGGCCTCAAGTACACATGCCGCGTTGAAGAATGAAAGGCCTCATGTACACATGCCACGTTGAAGAATGAAGAATGCCCTCCAAATTGGTCACCTTTAGAGATTATTATCATTATTTATGAAGGCCAACCCATGCTTTAAGTGTTTAAGATGAATCGTGGGTACTTTTAGATGACTTTAAATATTATTTAAAGTACCTTAAGTACCTTTTAATAATGTGGATATAACTTAAAACTCTCGTGGGTACTTTTGGATTTAAAGTACCTTAAGTACATTTTAATAATGTGGATATAACTTAAAACTCATGTTATGAATACTCACAATCCCTTTCTAAGGAACTGCTCACTTTCCAAGGTATCTTTCCACCTTTTCATAGTTCAGTGTTATGAATACTCACGATCCCTTTCCAAGGAACCGTCCACTTTCCAAGGTATCTTTCCACCTTTTCATAGTTCGTTGCATTAAAGGAGGATACACGTTAAAGATTTATTTTATTGGGAGACGTCCTAAGTATGTTTCAAGGGATTTTCCATGGAAATGTTGAGCATCCAAGGTTGGTTGCTCCTCCTTCAAGGGAGACCTCCCCTCTCAAGAGGGTTTTAATCTATTATAACAACATTTAATTGTAATCTGACTTAGTTTCCAAGTTGTATGGATGACAAGTCATTTTTGTCTTGATTTCTTAATCTAGATTTAAGGAATAAAAAATAGGAGTTGTAAGTCTTGTCTATAAATTAAGGTTTTCTACACATTTCAAATTGTTATGAATTGTTGGAGATCATTCACATAAGTCATTAAATCATTCACATAAGTCATTAATAGAAGATATTTACTTGGTGTTTTGGTGTCAATTTTTGGAGCTCTATCTTTTTTGGTTATTTTTATTGGTTCATCAAAGATTATTGTGATTATACAAGACTTCTACTAAATCTAGCAAGATCAATCAATTAAAGGATATTGAGTATCACTTGGAAGGAGGACGTCTAGGGTTTGTATCTCTTCCATCTTCCTTAATCGATTTGGCAAGTGCTCAATCTCTTGTCTTGATCAGTTTTATGCTCCTTGGCAAGGGTTTTAGTTTTTCTTTCCAATCTATTGTTGATCTTGTTAGTGAAGGTCTTCCCTTGAGGAAATCCTTCTTGTAGGGCCTTGGTTTTTATGGTTTATCTTGATTAGACAAGAGACTACTTCTCCCGAGGCCCTAGTCTCCTACTCTAATCCATAAACATTGAATAACCAATTCTTAAAGGAGAATACTTCTTAACCCATAATCCCTAAGTGGAGACAAGGGAGTAAGCTTACTCCCAATGCTCCTCAAGGGTTTTTGTTTTCTTTTCCAATCTATTGTTGATCTTAGTGAAGGTCTTCCCTCGGAGGAAATCCTCTTCGGAAATTTATTTTATGGTTTATCTTGATTCTACTAAGAGATCATTCCTCCCGAGGCCCTAGTCTCACTCTAATTCATAAACATTGAATAACCAATTCTTAAAGGAGAATACTTCTTAACCACACAATCCCTAAGTGGAGACAAGGAAATAAGCTTAACTCCCAACAACCAAACACAAAAAAAAAAAAAAAAAAAAAAAAAAAAAAAAAAAAAAAAAAAAAAATGATAAAATACAAAAATAAAATAAAAATATAAAAACACAAAAGCCATTCATTTCATTGTTTAGTGCATGTTCAATGTTATATCTTTCTTTCTAGACATATTGTTCAAGGGTTTATGCTTCATGGTTAATCTATAATCCTAAGAAGGAAAATCAACTCTCTTTTATTGTGCTTAAAGGATTGTGCTAACATCTTGTGGGATGATTTCATGGAGTTCTTTTGTCCATAATTTATCCTGGTCGCATTATGTAAATTAGATTCATAGCCTCCTAGCTTGTATTGGCTTCATGCTTTAGCAGGCACATTCTAAACCCCTCCTGCTGCAGGTCTGCTACTTATATTTCATTTCTAGATTATTTTTCAAGTTCATCTTACATATCTAGTTGTTATATTGATCTCCTAGTTGCTAATTGTATTTATATTTTATTGAGAGATTCTCTTGGTAAAACCCTAAGGGGAATCACCATCCATTCTTACAAGTTTATGCAAAGTTCATGATCATATATCAATTAAGATTGTAATTCATCAGTGCTAGTTTTTATT
Organism: Picea sitchensis; assembly: GCA_010110895.2. NCBI lineage: Eukaryota > Viridiplantae > Streptophyta > Pinopsida > Pinales > Pinaceae > Picea > Picea sitchensis. Next base: position 53,439 of record SNQJ01S0037390.1, read on the forward strand.
TAATGCTATATCTATCTCTTATTTCAAACTAAGAACGTAATAATTAGCTCCTAACCCTCACTATATTGGTGTCATTTATGCTCTTTTTTTCTATTGAATATCAATTAATACATCTTATCACTTCTTCGGCATTGGTCTATCTAATTGTATATCGAGGTGTTGTTTATTAAAGTGAACTATATCGTTCACTACAACGAGATACTTTATAGCTTTGTTTCCATAGATTGGGATAACCCCGTGACTTCAAGGAGTTAGCCTAAAGTGAAAGGGAACCGTGTTGAGGTGACAATGGTACATTTCCTAAATGTGCTTACCTCCATAGCATCGCTATAAGGACTTTAAAAAAGAATGTTAATTTGGGTGATAACATGTTTGAACCATGATATCAATATTAAATTGGGCATGTACTCCTCCTTAAATTCAATGCCTAACCAATAGTTTTAGTCATACTTGAAATTGTAATGCATAGAAGAATTGATGAGAATTAGGGCCACACAATTGAATTTTTCAACTCATCCTATCCTTTTCTCTAATTTATGGACTAAATTCCTTTTGAATTGAGCTAGTGGGTGAGGCAAGGTGCCAAATTCCTTTTGAATTGAGCTAGTGGGTGAGGCAAGGTGCCAAATTCCTTTTGAATTGAGCTAGTGGGTGAGGCAAGGTTGAGCATAGTAGTGGGTAGATATGCACACGACAAGATAAAACCAGGATATGTAGAAGAGGAAAATTTGCTAGGATCAAGTATTTCTCGTAGATTCATAAATTTATACATGCACAAACTTCTAATGAATTAATTAATTTAAGAGTACTTTCTCAAGTTTGGACAATTGTTTGGCTACATTTCTCACTAGTGCAGAGCTTGAATACATCACATTTCCACCCACGATTCGACCTTCGAGGACCACAAAAGACCTTATACTCAAAGGAGTCAGTAAACATGTTTTGAATTAAATGTTCTTTTGTTAAAGAATTAGTTGTTTGAATTAATATATTTTGAGGATATTGCAGGTGTTTTTGACAACTACCAATCGAAGGCAAGTTCATCATGTGTACAACGATTGAGGAATTGAATAATAGTTCATACTTCTTCATGGACATTTTTGCATTTAAGTAGTTTTGTATTTCCCATTTTCTTATTTGTTGTCAAACTAAACTAAACCCTTCTAAAATCATGTAAAATTTACCACAAAATAATGGCATTTGGAATACCTATATAGGGCTCGCGTTGCTTGCTTGCATCGACCTACAAATGGCATGGAACCTTAGAGGTATGCTGATGACACCAATCTCTATGTAAAGATAAAAATCTTTCGTGTTTTGTGTAGTTATTGTATCCACCATCAACTATTTATAACAATGTGAGGAAATGTTTGAGGTGGCAAGGAATTCAAGAAGATCAAATATGACATGAAAATATGATCAAATATTCCTCCAGAAAATACATACGTATTTGTTTGTTTTTTTCTCTTAAACAAGTGGAAGGAGGAGAGAGAAAACATGGAGTGCAAATTTCTAAAACCACCTAAGAAAATGGYTTTGGAATACAAGTTTCAAGAGAATGGTTTTGGAATACAAGTTTCAAGAGAAGGTCAACAAGGGTGTCATATCCTAAAAGATGCCTTCAACATAATAATATTTGTTAGTGGGCACTAGGAAACTCCATGGTACATGCAAACACTGACACAAAGAGAAATACAACCACAAAAGTACTAGTCTAAGGGTAAAAATATATTTGGGTCTTACCCTTCCACTTTGATGTCTTCTCATTGATGTGTATCCATACATGTTTTTCTTTTCTTTCCATCTAGTTCATTAATCAAAGTCATGGTCAACACACCATATAAGTGATGTATTTTGGGGGTCTTTTATGGTTAGTAAATTTTTAGGAAATCTGATTCTCCCATCATGTCACATTTTGATTCTTCCATTATTTCACATGCATGTATTGATTAAGAAATATGAGATGTAACATGCTTATTTTTTTCTATTTCTAGAAGAGTGTAATCAAGTAGCAATATTTTCTCCCATTTCAAAATTTGGTGATATAAGAAAGTTAGAATTCTTATTGTTTTAGAACTTTGATGTATTTTTCAAGCACATGGGTCCATTTATAATGGGATAAAACCCTTGGATGCAAAGTTCCAATGTGCATGGAACTTGGATCATGGTGGAACTCCAAATATGTCTAAAAGTTTGGTTAGATTCAACTTAAAAAATTGCATGAAAAATAGGATTTGTTTGATACTAGATTAGCTTAGTCCTTTTTTCTATGCCCTTCGAAGGATTTATTACTTTTACCATCATCACTGCAATCAAATTATTTAAAGTTGTAGTATATGTCATCAATATTATTGCAATATTTTAGTGGTATACTATAAATATATATTTATGAATATAATAAGCATAAATGATAAAATAAATGTCACATTTTTTTTTATAATTTTTGAAAGATAAAAATAAATTGAGATATAGTTTTTATTTTTATTTTTTTAAATAAATAAAATTAAAAATCAAATCAACTAACTCCTTTACCATTTTTTTTCTTAAAGTTAAATAGAACAAAGTTGGTCTTAGTAGATGGTAACAATCATCATCATATATATTACCAAATGTCAAATATTCTTTTCTTAAAAAATATATACATTTAGAATTTTTTTTTTCTATACTTTGATTTTTTCCCACTAAAAACCATAATTTTATTTGTAAACAAAATGAAAATTACATATTAGGTGCACAAAGAACTTATATATAGGCCTTCCCCATTTTCCATATGAACATATGGTTCTACAAAACTATTACTACTAAGGAATTATTAAACCCAACAATAATGGAACAAGACAAAAAATTCAACAATAATGCACACCAACTCAATCTTATTCAATATAAAGAACATATTTATACATGAACAACTAGATCATATAATCATTCAACAAACATCCACCAAATTCATTCACCAAAGATTATCTCAATCTCAAATTATCTCTATGAGATATGGGAACACTAACGATTTAGAAAAACATTCTAATTTAGACTAAGGACAATATAAATGAATCATTATCCCAACATTTCTCCCCCATAATGATCATTTGGGGATATTCCAAGATCGTCTCTAAATTTGTAGAACTTGTCCTTTGGTAGTGCCTTGGTGAAAATATTTTCAACTTACTCTTATGTGCTACCATACATAATCTCAAGCACAACTTGTGGAACTGAATCTCAAACAAAATGATATTGTATATCTATTTTCTTRGTCTTGTTGTGAAAATGTGGATTCTTAGCCATTTTAATAGCACTTTGATTATAACAAATCAACTGTGTGGGTTGTTCGTGTTGCTCATGTATATCCTACAAAATTCTTCTTAACCAAATTGCTTCACATGCTATTGTGGTTGTTGCTTTGGATTTTGCTTATATTGTAGAGAGTGAAATAGTAGGTTGCTTTTTAGTACTCTAAGAAACTATTGTTGAACCCATGTTGAAAGTATAACCTTAATTAGATTTTCTATCATCCATACAACTTGCTCAATTTGAATTTGTGAAACCAATCAACTTGAAATCTTATGTAGATTTGTATACAAATCCATAGACAATTGTACCACGAAGATACCTCAAAATTATCTTTGTTGAACTCTCAAGGATCTAACATAAATCTTGAATCCATGCCAATTGAAAAACTATATTTGGTCAAGTTGTAGTTAGGTAGATCAAGCTTCCAACCAATTGATGATATATAGCTTCTATCAACTCGATTATAATCATCATTTATGTATAACTCCAACCCAAATTCCAGAGGAGTTGTGGCTAGCTTGCAACTCATCATGTTGAAATTTTTCAAAACACCCCAAGTATACTTTTCCCGTGACATAAAAACAATATCTTCTTTCTAACATACTTTAATTCCCCAAAAATAATGCAACTCACCAAGATCTATGCAACTCAACTCATATGTGACTTAAATTTCTAAAACAATTTAGGATTGTTACCCATGTATATCAAATCATCAACAATAATGAAACTATTAGAATTTTTTGTTTGGACTGAAGAATACAGAGATTGGGTTCAAATGAACTCTTAACTAGCCCATGATCATGAAAGTATTTATAAATCCTAGAATACCATGCTCTTGGTGCTTGTTTGAGACCATACAAGTCCTTCTTCACCATGTAAACATGATCTTCTTTATCTAGAATTTCAAAACCGTTGGGTTACTCCACATAAATTTGTTCATCCACATAACAATTCAAAAAACCAAATTTAACATTGATATGAAAGATTATCCACTTATATTGTGCATTTAATGCAACACCATCTTCATTGTGTCTAAATTTTCCACTGGCGCATATGTTTTTGTATAATGAATTCCTTACTTTTGTGCATAACCTTTTGCAAGTAAATGGGCTCTATACGTATCAATTGTACCATCTAATTTAGTACCATTTACATCTTTTCCTTTGGGTAAACTGATCAATTCCTATGTATCATTTCTTACCATGGCATTAAATTCTACTTCCATGGCTTCATGCCATTCATTCTTTATTGATGCTTCTACATAAATCTATGGTTCATCCATATTCATTACTCGTGTCAAAAGAGGAAAATTTATAGTCCTTTGTGATCTAGTTACTCTTCTCTCAAAATTTCAATCTAGCATGTAACTTTCTGAATATCTTTTCACTAGACACTTAGGCTTCCTCTTGACTTCATTTCTTTAGCTAACTTTGAACTAGATCCATCACCATTAACCACTTCACTCTTGATTAATTCAATTTGAACATGTTATGGATGATGAATTCCATGCTCATCAAACACATCTCTACTTATTATAATCTACTTCTCTTGGGGATCAAACAACTTGTAACTTCTTGTTTTTGTGTTATACCCAATTAAAATACACCTAATGTTTTTATCATCCAATTTTTTCCTCTTTCCTTTAGGGACACGTGCATATGAAATGCATCCAAATATTCTCATGTGTGCAACACTAGGTTTTTATCCTAACCTTGCTTCCTCTAGAGACAAATCCAAAACTTCTCTTATAGGACACCTATTCAAGATATGCATTGTCCTGTGGGCTGCTTCTACCCAAAATCCATTTCCAAGTTGCTTTGTTTTCAACATACTTTTAGTCATCTCAACAATTGTCCTATTCTTCCTTTCTTCTACACTATTATGCTAAGGAGTATATGAATTTGTAAACTCTCACATTATACCATTCATCTTGCAAAAATTCACAAATTCATTGAATTTATATTCTCCTCCATTATTTGATCCAAGGGTGAGATCTTCAAGTCACTATGTTTTTCAACCAATTCCTTGAACCAAACAAAATGTGTAAAAAATTCTAAATTTTGTTGTAGAAAATATACCCATGTTTGGTTGAAACAATCATCAACAGAATTTAGGAAGTATATTTCCTTTCCAAAAGAAAAAGTCTCAATGTGACCACATATATCTAAATGCACTAATGCAAGATGTTCTCTAGCCTTCCAAGTTCTATTCGAGAATATCTCTCCATGTTTCTTCCTAGAATGCATCCTTCACAAGTCTCAACATTGACTTCAAGGTAGGGAAGACCATTCACCATGTTAGTCTTCCTCATCAACACCAAATTATTGAAATTCCAATGTCCCAATTCCCAAAGAAACCTTGTTATTTACTTCTTTTGTAGCCTTCAAACTTTGTGACTCACTTAAGGAAAAAGCAAGTTTGTAAGTCCTATCTCTATTCATTTCTTCTCTTGATACAACTGCATTTCTGTTGAGTTTGTCCATGATTAAACATTTTTTTTTTATGAATACTAACTTGTAAATTTGCTCCATCATGTGCCCTACATAAAGTAGGTCATTTTTCAATGTTAGTGTTTAAACAATGTATCATCAACAAACTTCTTCTTTCCATTCAATGTTGGGATTGCACTATACCTTTCCCTTTAACTTTTGAAGCACTATCATCTCCAAATATCACTTTACCATAATAATTGTCATCCATTGTTATGAATAATTACTCCCGATATGTCATATGTGTCAAACATACTAAATCAATGTACCAAGCCTCATTTTCTTCATTATGTGCCATTAAACTTGATATAAACAATTTCTTGTTTCTAGTTTCTTCAATAGAAATATTGGCACCTTTGTTTTCCAAATCATGCATTTTATTTCTACAATATTTCTCAAAATGACCAAATCTATCACAATAGTAACATTGTTCTCCATATATTTCTCTAGACCCATATCTTGTTCTTCCTCTTCCACAAGATCCTTCTTTGCTTCTTCCTCTGAAAAACTGACTTGGACTTCTTCCTCTTCCTCTTGAGGAATTTCCCTGATAATTATTGGAATCATGTGAATTTTGTTGATGCCAATTTTGATTCTGATAACTTTGATTATGATATTGTCCTTTGTTTTTTCCTCTTCCTCTATACCTTATGGAAAAATCATGTTCCATTTTCTCATTTGCAGTGTTTTCTCCAACAATTAGCAAGTGACCACTTAATTCATCAATTCTCATTGTAATTAGATCTTTGGATACTAGACCACTAGTGGCAACCACTTCAAATTTAAGCACAACAGTTTTTTAAATTTTCTCAAGCATTCTTCTTTCTAGAATGTCTTCACCTAACAAGCACAATTGATTAACAAGATCCTACAATTTTGTGATATAATCATTGAGTGGTTCATTACCATGCATCTTAGCATTTTCAAATTTTCTCCTTAATGTTTGC
>SNQJ01S0037390.1:69535-90921 GCA_010110895.2 Picea sitchensis
ATAGATAGATAGACAGATAGATAGATAGATAGATAGATACATGTGTTTGAACGAATTCAGTATTCAAGTCTGTTCTCGGGAAATCTATTCCCTTATTTTACCTCAAGTAATGCCCTGGATAGATCTTTCCACAAGGACCCCCTCTTTAAAAATTTACCCAAGGATCTGCCAAAGGATTTTATGACATAAGTATGAAAAAACCTGGCACGAGAGAGAGTGGTATTCTTAGACTTCAATATTTCAGAGTTTCAACACCCGGGGTATCTAGGTGCGAGTCCTTTTGTACTCGTGAGTCCCGAAACCCCAACCCGCGAAATCCCAAAATGACAATGTGTGGATGAATCAAGGACCTTTCAGTGGTTTGGTACCCAAGATACCCTCCCTCTTGCTAAATGCATGAATGAAATCCTTTCGGAGGATCTAAGGTCTGTTACGACCGTTAAATTGGATGAAGGAACGCAGGCATTAATGCCTTGACCCCCTTTTAACCTTCGTAAGTAATGAAGGAATCGGGACCGTCGATTCCAAGACCCATGGGAGTATCTGAATCGTCCAGTTGTAGAGTACACGTGGCGGTCGGTAAGCGTTTCGGCTTTTCGGCACCCAGGATATCTATAGGTGAGTTCCTTGTACTCGCAAGTCCTGAATCCCCAACCCGTGAAATCCCGAAGTATGAAACCCCGAAAAGGTCTAGCATGGGTAAGCCTTGGTGTTTCGATGTTTCGGAAACCGGGAAACCCAAGGGTCAGTCGTCTCGTACTTGCAAGCCCCGAAATCTCGACTTGTGAAATCCTGAAATAGTATGGTGTATTTCATAGTTCGGTGTTTCGGAGTTTCGGCTCCCGGGAAACCCAGGTGCGAGACCTCATGATTCTCACATGTCGTGAAATCTCGATGGAAGAAACCCCGAAATGATAGTAGCGCGGATGAGATACAGTGGTTCGGTGTTTTGGCATCTGGGATACCTAAGGGTAAGATTCTCTTGTCATCGCATATCGTGAAATCCCGAAGTATGAAACCCCGAAATGAGTATAGCGTGACTAGAATTTAATGTTCCATTGTTTCGACACCTAGGATATCTGGAGGAAAGTCTCTTGTCCTCATGACTCCCGAAATCCTAACTTGTGACATCCTGAAATGATAGAGCGTGGACAGGTTATAATGTTTCGGAGTTTCGGCTTCCGGGAGACCCGGATGCGAAATCCTCCTGTCCTCGCATATCGCAAAATCCCGATAGGCGAAGTCCTGAAATGGACTAGCACACATGGTTTTGGTGTTTCGGTGTTTCAGTACCCAGGATCTCCAAAGGTCAGTTTTCCTCGTGTTCGCTAGACACGAAATTCCAATGGATGAAACCCCGAAATGAACAAGGGTATACATGCATAGCGATTTTTCTGAATCGCAAAAGTCGGGAGCACCTCTCCGGTAAGACCTGTGGTCATAGTCGCCGATCATATGAGTATGGATAAGGGATGGCAGGTTCTGTATCAGGTCCCGTAAGGATTCGGAGAATTCTGGTCATCAGAGAAAAGATGAAAAAGGCCGATTTTTTTTTATTTCCGTAATGGGTGTGTTACAAGGAGGTGAAAGAGATGTTGCAAGAAACCAAGGAAACCTGGGGTTTGGAAATAGAAGGAGGGTGAAAGATTCCCCTCTTAATCTCATGGGTGAACAACACGAACTCCCAGTTCTCCCTAAGGGAACCTTGAAGGAATTTTCTAAAGATGGGACAATTGATGCAAAGAGGCATTTGCATTTATTTCTTAACATTTGTGACTTCCATTGAGTCGAACATGATGACGTCATGGTGAGGTTATTTTTGCAAACTTTATCAGAAAGAGCTTATTAATGGTATACAACATTTCCCAGTAGATCCATTCTCTCATTTAATGACCTCGAAGTTATGTTACTTAATATGTTTTCCTCCCCAATTTCCTACCATACCCTCCTCACAGACTTCACCCAGATTGAGTTAAGGAAGAACGAAAGGATACAAGATTTTAATCTCAAGTTCGATAAGCCTTTGAGTAAAATCCCAGAAGACAAAAGACCAAATGACCTGGTCATTCTTGGTTGCTATAAGAATGAAATGCCCCCGAATGTGAAATATGCCATCATAACATCCCAGATGGATACCTTGGAGGAAGCAATGACTAAGGCTATTGAGATGGAAGAAATTATGATTTAAACGGGCACCAACCCCGACATTATATTGGGAAAACTACAAAGACAAATGGGGGGATTGAATATTGATAATCAAGGAGCTTCCAACTTGAGAATACATGAAGAGTTTAAACCTTGAGCAACTCAGAATCAAATGGGGGGAGGAGGATTTTTTAAGGGAACCATACATGATGTAAAAGTTGACCCTGCAGCAACACAGGAAACAAAGCAGAGAATTGAGATTCGCAGATGAATAGGACCATAAAACAGATGCAGAATGAAATAAATAGGCTGAGAAGGGGAGATAATTACATGCCAAACCCAATAATGTCAATTCCCGAACAAAGGAGGAATCGTCCCCCCGAAAACACGGTCATATTCGAGAATACTAAAGACCCACTGAGACCAAGAGTTCCCAAATAGCCCACTCCAAATGCGGTTGTTTTGGATGATGTCTGTGATGAGAAATTGATCGATCAAGAAGGTTATTACTTACCTGATGAATTCTCTGAGACAGTGCAGATGGAAGGATAAGAGGCTTCCATGTAAATATATGAAGAGGGCCACAACGATCCTAACTCGCAAGAAAACGTCGCCCAAACAAGAGGATTTGTAAATAGACCAAAGAATAAAGGAGACTCTGACAAAGAAAAAGAAAAAAGAAACAGCCAGTGAAAAAGTGTCGAATGAGAAGGTGACAATTGGAACCACAAGGCAACCCGTAGCGACCAGCTCAACTCAAATGACGTACAATGTCGTGGAGGACTTAAGTAAACTAAGGATAAACTTTCCTTTTACATAAGTGGTGAAGATTCCTTTTTGGATGATCCATCGGAAAGAATGAAAGTTGTCGTTACCACTCCAAAACAGAACCAAAGCCCATCGATTGCAAAGCTAAGAGGTAAAATTCCACCCTTCTACATCTCAGTTGAAAACCATGATGTTGTATTACATAACTATTTAGTTGATACTAGTGCGACACATAATATAATTCCACTCGTAGTCATGGAAGCATTGGGCATGATTTGCACTAAATATTATGAAACTGGCGAGAGCATATATGCCATCGACTCGAGAAAAGTGCCAACATACGGAGAAATCAAGGATTTCTATGCATGGATTACTGCAGCTCCCCATATCATCACGGTTTTTAATATTTTTGTGGTAGATCTTCCTCCAACATATGGGGTTGTGTTGGGAAGAGATTGGAGCTCCATGATCGGTGGATATATAATGAACGACGATAGTTGTATGATGCTACCAGGTAAGGAGGGAGCAATGATTAAAGTACCTCGAGAGCCCAAAAAACCTTTCTCCTTCAAGAATAAGGATGATGAATTAATGGAATACTACATAGACATCGAGATCGAAAACTATGATATCTTGGACATGGAGCAGAATGAAAACCTAGAACGAGTTCAAGACTTGGAGGTCCCAGAATGTGTATTTGAAGGTTACTAGAGAATGGCATTCAAAGCAGCATGCTCTAAATCAAGGAACGGAGTTGGGATTGTTCTCATAAGCCCAGATAAGACGACACATCCTCATGTTGTAAGACTGGAGTTTCCATGCATGAATAACGAGGTAGAATACGAAGCTTTAATGAAGGGGATGATCCTTGCACAAGGAATGAAAATAGAACATCTCATTGTGACTGGAGATTCAGAGTCAGTCATCAACCAAGTTACCCAAAAATACAAAATAAAAAAGGAAAGACTTAAATTGTATTTCAAAAGAGTTAATGAACTGATGGAATCTTTCAGCTCTTTCAATATTGCTTTCATTCCAAGGGATAAGAACCATAAGTCCTATTCGCTAGCTTTGGCAGCTTCATTATCAAATCCATATGATATCCTGAGAAAAAAAAAAATCCAAGTGGAAAGGGCCTTTAGGCCATCTGTGCCCGATAATATTGAGTACTTGCAAGTGTTTGAAAATGATGAACAATTGGAGAATTTTTTGTTAAACGATGATGAAGAAGAATATGATAAAGACATTGTCGTCCCCAAAGACTGCATACAAGTTGAATCTTTGTTTACAAAATATGATCATGCCAAGAATCTTTGTGAAGAAGTTTCAGTTTGAAAGGTGCAAGAGACAAGAAAAGTCAATATCGAAACAGACCAATCTCTGAAATATGTCAATTTGGGAGTCGATTGCACCCCCAAAGAATTTGATCAATATGTCACCTTATTCAAGGAATATATTGATGTGTTTTCTTGGACTTATGACGACTTTAAGGCTTATGACAAAACGATATTCTAGCATGTCATTCCTTTGAGGGAAGAAGCCAAACCAGTGAAACCAAAAATAAGAATGATGAATCCCAAGCTGAAGCCTCTGGTAAAAATTGAGTTGGAAAAGTTGAAGAAAGCAGGGATAATTTATCCCATCAGACATTCAAACTGGATTTCAAATCCAGTGATTGTCAGGAAGAAGACTGGGGAAATCCGAATGTGCGTCGACTTCAGAGATCTTAACAAAGCGAGCATAAAAGATAATTTTTCGCTACCCAACATGGAGTTTCTACTACAGAAAGTCACGGGATCGGCATGCATGTCTATGTTGGACGGTTTCTCTGGATATAATCAATTTTTAGTGGTTGAAGAAGATAGAGAAAAAAACAACATTTATCACACCATGGGAGACATATGCATACGCTAGAATGCCCTTCGGTTTGAAGAATGTTGAGGCTACGTTCCAATGATCCATGGATCATGCATTCAGTGGACTGATAGGAAATTTCATGGCAGACTACCAAGATGACTTGACAGTGCATTCAAGCAAAAGGGAGGATTGCATCCATCATTTAAGAAAAGTCTTTGAAATATGTAGATCATACAGTGTCTCTCTCAACCCAAAGAAATGTTTGTTTGTTGTGACTCAAGGCAAGTTGTTAGGCCACATTGTATGCAAGGAAGGGATTTACATTAACCCAGAAAGAGTTAAAGTGATTAATGAACACACCCCCCCGACATCAAAGAAGGGAGTCCAGTCATTCTTCAGGAAAATTAATTGTGTTTGAATATTTGTTCCTGATTATGCAAGCATTGTAAAACCCGTCAATTTATTGTTGAAAAAGGAACAAAGGTTTGAGTGGAGAAAAGATACTCGGAAAGCATTCAACAAGATCAAAGGGGCCATCACCACTGCCCCCATCCTCATTAGTCCATATTTTCAAAAGGATTTCATTATCTATTCATTTTCTACAGAGGAACTTGTTACTTATGTCCTCACTCAGAAAAATAGCAACGGAGAAGAGCTCCCCATAAGTTTTATGAGCAAAATTTTACACGACTATGAGTTGAGGTATTCATAACTTGAGAAACAGGCTTTGGCCCTTGTAAAATTTGTGGCACACTTTCGTACTTATATACTAAACTCTCATGTGATTGTCTGCGTCCCCTCATCTCCTATCAAGGTGCTCCTAAATCAACAGTTGAGGGAGGAAAATGGTCCAACTTGTTATAAAAAAATTTATAGAGTATGATATCGAGATCAAACTGTTGAAGGCAATAAAAGGACAAGGATTATGCAAGCTTATGGAGAATGGGGACTCAGTTGATGGAATGATTTCAATCTCATTCGGGGAACCATTAGTTGATTCAGAATGGTATGGAGATATCATATTTTATTTAATATCTGGGCAATTCCATGCTACAATGAGTTCCAAGGAGCGAAGGACACTTAATATGAAGGATAACCAATATGTATTGATTGCTGATATACTTTTCAAAAGGAATTTTGATGGTATATTGTTGATATGCGTCGATGAGAAGCAAGCTCCAACACTGATCAAAGAATTCCACGAAGGAATATGCAGTGAACACTTTGCACCAACTGCAATTTCTCACAAAATAATCAGATCGGGATTCTACTAGCCTTCAATCTTCAGAGACGCGTACACTCCAATAAGGAGATGTTTTTCATGTCAACATTTCTCAGGAAAAATGAAGAAATTTGTGATGCCTCTACAGCTGATTGTGGTAGAACAACCATTTTCCCAATGGGGACTTGATGTTGTTGGGCCGATTAATCTTAAATCTAGCAAAGGGAGCATGTACATTCTAACAGTTGTCGATTATTTCACAAAATGGCCAGAAGCGGTGGTGCTAAAGAAGGCTGACGCTGAAGAATTGATTGGATTCCTCAAAGACAACATTCTATCAAGGTTTGGTGTTCCTGATAAATTTATCACAGACAATGGTTCGATCTTCATTGGGTCAAAATTCACGGAGTTTTTCAGACAATATGGGATCATTATGGGTCATTCTTCGAATTATTATCCACAAGGAAATGGCCTTGCCACATCCATGAACAAAACACTTGTGTGGATATTGAAGAAAATTGTTGATGGAAACTAGAGAAATTGGCACCTGAAGCTGACAAAAGCTTTATGGGAAAGCAGGACAACCCCGAAAGATAGTACCGGGATGACCCCATATCTATTTGTCTATGGGAAAGAGGTAAAAAGTCCAATTAACCTCGATCTTAACGCATTGATCTATGTGGTTAATACTGAATATACTGAAGACATTTTGCCTACTCAGAAAAGAATCAATCAATTGCTAAAGCTGGAGGAGGAACGAAGCAAAGCCCTGAACCGAACTTCTCAGAGGAAGTAGATCATCAAAAAGTATTTTGATCAAAGCACCACTATAAATAACTTTCATAAGGGATAACTAGTACTGCTTTGGAACAAATCCAAGGAAAATCCATCCATGCACACACTCTGGATCGGACCCTATGTCATCGAAAATATATTAGGCTTCAACTCATATATGATCCAATATATGAAAGGAAAAAGGTCAATGCTACTTGTGAACGGGCAACATCTGAAAGGTTTCTTCTCCTAGTACTTTTCATTCTTATTGTACATAATTTTATTTTTAGTTTGTATATTCTTAATATGACTCCATAGCCCAATGGGCAGAATCACCTGGTCACAAGAGATTATGGATTCTTGACAACCCATAGGGGTTCATCATCCCACAGTTGGAGCCTATTGTTGAGGTCATTTTCTACTTCCAAAAAATTCCCTCCCCTTTTCTATTTTCCCGGATTTGTTTCTCCCTTTCTTTTCCCCCTTCTACACTTACCCATTTTTTCCCTCTTCTTTTTTCCCTCTTACTGTCCCTTTCTATTTCTAACACTTAGTCGCATTTTAGACCATGGGTTCCCAGGTTGGAAGACTTACATTTTCTCACCTCCATATACAAATTCACTTCACGAGTCTGACCGACCACTGTGTTGTTTCACACTTAGATAATTTTACGATCGCGGGTTCGCGGGTTGACGGGATCGAGCTTTCATGTTCCCATGTTTCGTGATAGACATATTACACCAAAGAGTTTTCTGATATACATTTCGATCCCCGAACTCCCCGAACCGCCTAAGTGTCATTCTACCTACATGAATCCATCCGACCGTCACGTCGTCCCACACTTATCCAATTTTATGTCTCATACCATCGCGAGCTCTTGGGTTCCCGGGTTCACAAAAAATATCAAGTCACATATTGCCCCCTCCCATCCCCGCCACCCTCACGCATTTCCTAATGCACATTTACTATGATTTTAATGCTAATAACTTATCATATAGGTTTGAAGGGATGGTAATTACTAAGCAAAAGGCTCGAGGAGACCTCCGATTAAAGCGCATTAAATAGGCTTTACAGAGGATTATATTATCTCCCACCAGGGTTCATTCCTAACATAATTTGGAGTAAGGGAATGTTCTCGTCGACTTATGGTAGCAAGTCGACAATAGTTTTGTGGAGATACATTGAATATTTTCGGATGTGAGGATCATAGTTTTCAGTGGTCCAGGGCATGTTCCTATTATTCATCCCCTTCTACCCAGAAGGAAATAATCTTGATGTATGGAATTGTGCGCGCAAGGTGTGTCCTGGAAGTTTTTGATTGTAAGGAGTTGGTCACCTAGTGTGCTGAGAGATACATTCCAAGCCAATGGATCATCCAGTTGCGGGACCATTCCCCTATTTCTCTATCACCTCAGGTTTTTCATAAGATGTTGAGGCTCCCCGAGCCAACGCTCACCTTCAAATGTGAATATTGCAATGAGTTCTTAAAAAAACATGCAATGGACTCAACCTCTTACCTGAATTCCTAGATAACCCAGTAGTTGTCCCTGAGGACATCACAAGATTGCAGGTTAGCGCATTTAAAAATCCCTTCCGGGAAATTGCATGGCTTTTTACAAGGATAACAGGACAGGAAACCACGACCACCATCTCCCGGATGATTCTTTACATTATTTATTTTATGGTCAAGGAACACGCCATATTCGACTGGGGTAAGTTGATTTCCATTTAAATATCTTCCCAGTTGGTGCAATACAAGAAGGATAAGAAATTTTTTATGTCATCTTATTTGGTCCTTAAGATAACGCATTTATGTCAGTTCCAGAGATTATTTGTTTGCAAGAAGGTAAACTGTGAGTTCGACCCAATAACCTTCTGGTATCAATAATTGTGGAGACACAAGGGCTCCCAACATTTTTATGAAGTCTTTAATGATTTTTTCTCAGTTTTTAAAGAATTGTTGTTTGGAAAACACGATCCTCGGATGTCTGACCAAGAGAGTAAGTTCTTGGATAGGAAGGGGACACTAGAACAAATGGAAAATTATAACGTTATAAGGATTTTTGAATCCAAAGAAAATCCTTCCTTCCTTCCATGTCACATATCTGACATAATGTTTGTTGTTGAGATAGCAAGGCAGTACACCTATTGGTTGCATTTTTTCCATGAAAAGAGAAAAAATAAATTCATACCTCTTCCTTGGAAAGTAGGGGATTTCATATTCAAGAATATAAACAAGATTGATGAATTTGCGGGCCACTTCCACAACCTCAATTTAAAATATGTTGAAAAAGTAAAAGGGTTCGACCCTAGTGGTATTTTTGTAGAACATCTATTGGTTGTTGGTTTCAACAATTCTTTCATTAACATTATTCTGAATGAAGATGGAGATAAATCCTCAAGCACTCATGCTCGTGACATCGATGACCTAGAGACAATACTCAACACCAATGAGTCATACAAGCAGAGAGGAAAACGTTCGGGTGAGAAAAGTGTTGAATCCTGGACTGTCACGCCAAAGAGTACAACATCTCGGAGCAGTGCTCCAACAACCTACCCAAGTAAGAAAGTCACCCACAGTTCTTCAGGCAGAGGAGGAGATAAGAACCCTCCTTCCAAAAAAATTGAAAGTTCTCATAAACTTCCCATGAGGAAGAAACGAAAAAAACATTTTGCAAGAAGAGGAGGGACCTTGGGGAGAAAGTGATATCCACGATCTCTCTCTCGAGGATATGGAACTAGAAATTGACATTGAGAAAGTGTTCCCCAACGACGACCATCTAGAGAACACTGCACACTAGAACCCTCAGATGGAAATAATTATGACCGAGACCTTCGACGAAGAAGAGTCTTTTTCATTTCAGAGTGTTGTTTTTGAAAGCGAATCCAAAAATTTGATTATTGAGAAAAGAGATGTAAATAATAAGAAGGGGAAATCTCATTAAGAGATTAACCTACGGAACATGTGGCCTTCACAAATATCTCAAATACACCGAGCAACTGGAGATGCTCTAGAAAACTCCATTGAGTGCCTTGAAGTGGAGAATGTCAAGTTAAAGGAGTGAATCAAAGAATTGTAGGGAACTTGAATGCCCCTTCCAATGCCTGCTAGTCCTTTAGCAATGATCAGTCCTACCACACCTGTGGAAAAGTTAAAAGGATTGAAAATCCTTCTCACATCAGCCCGAGGCTATGTGGAAAAGAATATAAAGAAAAGAATGGAATTAATAACAGAGGCTTGGGAGATTTCAAAGAGTATGGTCTCTTTTGGAACAAGAGCACATGATTTTCATGAATATTTGCAAGCATATTTGAAAACTGAGAAAGGTTTCTACCTCGATACGGTTGTACCATTTGGTGTTAAATTTACTAATATGATGGAATTGAGAATAAGAGAGGAGGATCTCCCTTCCTCGAACCAAACAAAAAAACTGAATGGATGTTGAAAGGAAAAGGTAAAAACCCTGAATGGTATCGTTCAAGCATGTAGTGATGCCATAACTAGAAGAGAGGAACTATTCAAGAAGCTAACTGAGATAGATCTAGCTGGCAGAACCAATGAAGTCCAAGACCTAAAATTGATACTCAACTCATTGTTTTTAACCAAGCAAGCATTTGATGAACAAGTTGAGATCTTTAAAGGGTTGGCATTTGAAAAATTCTATGGCCTTCTTGAATATGGTGAAGATGACGTGGAAAACTGGCTAGTTGATTATTCTATTAAAACCCAAGATATTGAAGAAGCATTGCACAACATTTTTATTGATCTAAGGGACTTGGAAGGTGAACTCTTCAATATAAAAATCCAACATGAAAATCAACATGGCGCCAATGAGGAGCTACATCGAGGAGTGGTTCAAAAAGGCTCTCGACAAGATTAAAAATGAAGGGAAAAGGATGGTTGAGACAGTTCCCGTAACCGTCGAGGAAATCCATAAAAGGAAATCAACGAGCAAGTGAAAAACCATGAGATATCATCATAGTAAGTTCATACTGATCACATCTTTCTGTCTTTATCAAGCTCTTCATCCAGTTACTCCACCTCTTTAAAAAGAAAGGTTTAACTGAAGACTGATATTTTCCTTTTTCTTCTTACCACGTCTTGCTTCCTTCCGTCGCCCACTTTCTTCTTTCTACGAACTTCATTCTTATACATATTTGTTTTATTGTCCGCAGGAGCCCCAATCCCAGTCATTATGATAAACACATTTTAATTTCATATAATATGTATTGAACTATATATTTTTTAGAAATTCCAAGAGAACTATTTTGGGAACAATCTCGATTGTACTTTGTAAACCAGCTTTTCTGAATATAAAGTATTTGAGGTTGATCTATCATTATCTTCATTTGAGATACCCATGTATCTCTCTGTCAAAGTTCTTGTATGCATGCAGATCATTTTCTTTTAGTTTTTATGTGATTAGAAATATTTAGCCCTACTATGATGGATGTGAGGAATTTTGTGTATTTGATTTAAATGTATGAATGTTTGTGTGTGTGTCCTGGTCCATTCTCAGGAACTCTCTTTTAAAAAGAAAATAAAAATATTTTTTCGTTTTCTATTTTACTTTCCTTTGACGGACTTCTTTAAAATTCCCACATTTTATAAATATCAGACAGAGGAGTACCACCTCTATAAAAACGTAGGAGGATTTACATTCTCGTGAGTTTGTCGTTTCGGTACTGACGGATTCAAGCGTCAACACCTACATAAAAGGAACAGTGAACAGAGTGCCAGATGCGCTGAGTCGAAGACCACAGATATTTTTCGGCGATACCTCTTTAGACAAATCTTCGAGAAAAGATTCTAACTATACAGTGCGACGATGACTCGTATAAAGAGGTTAAGGAAAATATTGGACAAGACACCATGTTGGTACCAAAGTTTGAGGGATTTACATTGGACAACAACGGATTAATGAGGTATAATAACCAGATTTACGTACCGCCTACTGACGAATTGAGAAGTTTGATATTAAGCGAAGCTCATAGAGCAGTGTACATGGCTGATCCAAGAGTCACGAAGATGAGGGTATACCTTAAGCCCTTGTTCTTCTGGAAAGGAATGAAGGAGGACATAGTTAACTACATGGCAAGATGTCTATAATTTCAGCAAGTGAAGGTTGAACATAGACATCTAGCAGGATTACTACAGCCTCACGCTATTTCGGAATTGAAATAGGAGGTCATTTCGATGGACTTTATTGTTGGATTTCCATTGACGACAAGGAGGAACGACTCAATTTTTGTGGTAGTTGACACTTTGACGAAGAGTGCACATTTTATTTCTTTTCATATGATGTATCAAGCACCAGACATAGCTATATTTTTTATCAGCGAGATTGTGATATTGCATGGTGTGCCTAAAAGGATCATATCTGATCGAGGATCGGTGTTTACCGGACGATTTTGGACTAGTTTCTAAGAGGCCTTGGGAACCCAACTTAACTTTAGTACAACGTATCACCTAGAGACAGATGGGTAGACAGAAAGAATGAACCAAATTTTGGAAGATATGTTGTGTATGTACATGATGGACCAACAGAATCATTGGGAAGAGTTCTTGCCACTGGTAGAGTTTGCGTACAACAACAACTATCAGGGCACCATTAAGATGGAACCATTTGAGTTTCTTTACGGACGACCGTGTTAGACGCCATTGAGATGGATTGACTTGAGGATAGGGCCCTGGTAGGACCAGAAGAGATCCAAGAAATGGAAGAACAAATGAAAACAATAAGACAAAGGATTAATGAAGTGCAAGATCGAAAGAAAATTTATGTTGATATGCATCGTGTTGACCGTAATTATGAAGTTGGCGACCAAGATTTCTTGCGGGTGAAACTGCGCAAGAGATCAATTAAGTTTGGGAAGGGTGCTAAACTCTCTGCTAGGTTTGTGGGACCTTTCAAAGTTGTGGAAAAGAAAGGGCTTGTGGTCTATCAACTGGCCTTGCCTGATTCTTTGAGGCGTATGCACGATGTTTTTCATGTATCTTTTTCGAGACATTATGTTACTGATACTACACATGTGATTGACATGAGTTCCTTGCAGTTGTCATACGAGGGTGCACTCATGGCGGACCCAATCCACATTTTGGACCATCACATTCAACAGATACGACGTTGAATAGATGATCAGGTCAAGGTCCAGTGGGACAATTATAGTCCACAATCATCTACCTAGGAGGACACATATGATATGTGCCAACGGTTTCCATATTTATCTGATAGTTAGACATATAGATCTTGTCAGATGCTCTATTTACTGCATTTATATATTGTACAACTTTGGGATGAAGTATAAAACAAGAGGGGGTGTATGTAACATCCCTCTCTTGTGAGCACATGTTAATAACTTATTTTTTAGGACACTTGCGTGCAAGTGATCCAGTTTTAGTATATGGTTGTATGTTTCACTTATGTATTCTATGATGATTTTGATGGATTATGATGTTATGTTATTTGATATCTATGTATTGACAGATGCTGAGTGTGTAGGACACTTGATAAATTGAGGATTTTTATGGCATCAATAGACCTCCTTGGACTCTGGATTGAGTCAGGGAGTGGATTGTATTGGTTTGAGTATTTCATTTATTCATATGTGACGTGTGCTCGGGTATATTATGATGTTGTTTATGGATCATTGAAAGTGTTTCGTTGATGGATGCGGGTTGACGATTGCTTGCTAATATTACTCACATAAGGAGTAAAGGGGCCATGCACATAGACATTGAGGGAGAGGTGTGGCAACATCCCTGACACAACCTACTAGCACTCCCGTTGTGGCTTGAATTGTAGGTTAACAATTACCTAGTTCAAGAGATCCATGATGTCATGAGGGCATAATGAGACACACGCTCATGAAGATTCTAAAGGGCACGCAATAAGGTAGGGTCCTTATTCCTTAGAGGCCCTTAGTCTCTCACAAGGTCGCCTGACTGGATTATTGACTCCAAGGGTTGGACAACTACCAAAACCAGTCAAAGGCGAGTGGCACCGTTGGAGCACATAGTGCGTCTTGAAGGGCATGTCACGTAATTAAAATTTAATCAAACCTGAGTGGCACCCTTGGAGCACAGAGTGCGTCTTGAAGGTCACGTCGTGATATTTAAAAGGTGATTCAATGAATCTAGGTGGCCTAGAAAACTTTGAGTGAATGTTAAACCTTGTAAAATCTTGAGCACTACCGAATTAATTGATTGATTAATTAATTAATTAAAGACTGAATTTATTAATCATAATCCCTAATGTTCTAATCTCATGCAAATAAAAATTTAACTAATCCTAAGTCTAAGTTAGTGAGAAGACTAAAAACTAATTTATAAATTAAATAATGAGGGGATGAAATAAATTAATTTAAGAAATCAATGAAAATAAAATAAATCTAAAGAGTGAGTTAATACACATTGGGAAAGGAAATACCAAATTAGAATTTAAAGTAAGAAAGGAATAAAGCATAAAAGATTGTGTAAGCATAGAAAGGTATCTAGAGTCTAGTTAACACTATTCTAACTAGAGAACAATCCTATTTCAACTCAACTCAATTTTAGAAAGGTGTCAGTCATTAATTGGAAATAAAGGGAATAAAGGGACAACTAGGAGTGATTTTAGGAGCGCTTTTAGGATGGGTGAGGGAAATTGACTTTTAATTAAATTAAATTGTGGATTTACTTGTGCAACTAAGGGAACAAGTGACAAGTGTATGGGGGGAATAATTCCTAATTAATTTTTTTTTAAATGAATTAAATGTGCAAATGGAAATGTGTCACTAAGGAAATTATATAAAACAAATGGTTGAGGGGAGGAAAGGGGGAGACTGGTTATGAGTAAGGCTATGCTACAGAAATTCTGACTAGTTTTACTTGTGAGATTTGGGACACCTAGCTTGAGAAAGAGAGAGTCGTGGCTCTACCTTGCGAAGAGAGATGATAGCTAGAGGATTTCTGGTTGTGTGTGTGTGTGTGGCCCCTTTGCAGCTCGAGGGGATAAGGGGGAAGAAGAGTACCCCTAATGTTGGCTGGGAGGTATAGGTGAAGTATCCACGGTTAGCAAGCGGGGATATGGATGAAGCGCAAGTGCGAGAGAACATCTTCGAAATTCTCGTCTTCAGTTACGATACTTGTGTTGAGATTGTAAAATTGTGTTAAGAATTTTAATGTGCACTGTATTTATTTTTAAAATAAGTATGGATCATTAAAACCTTTATTGGTGTTCATCATTATTCATAGCGATATTTACAATGCATGTTATAAATGAAGCTTGAGGAATTTGCCCAGAGAAATTATTGTTCATTGCTCATCTTTGCGTTATTGTTCATTTCCCAACGAAATTTTATTGTTCTTGTTCATCACTGGTGTACTTCCTTTGATGACCTTTGCGATTTCATTTTTATTTCCTCGGTGATTTGTCTTATTGATTTCCTTTGCATTTGAGGTGAAAAACTTTACCAGTGCCATAACTCATTTTTACAACCTCTGCGTTGATTCTTTGCCCATAAATTCTCTCTTTAATCTCTGCGTTGATGGGGAGATTATAACCCTCTGCGATTTTGCTTACGATTTTTCCCAGAAAACTTGGAACCTCAGGCATTCCATCTATGGGATAACCACTATGATTTCTCTTTTCCTACAACGATTTTTACCAAGGAGAAAAACCTTTGCGTTGAAGTGTACGCTTACGAGCGTTGGGGTTATCCAAGAATTATTCTCTAATGATTCATTGTGTTTTTCAACTGTTGTTATCTCTGCGTTTTGGTTTCATCACTCAACAATTTTCTCTCAATTCAAAACCTTGTGTTTTTGCATTAAGAGTACCATGTGTGTTGGAAAAAAAAAACCTCCTTTCGTTTTACCTTTAATGCCTCTGCGATTCCTTCATTTTCTCTACATTACTTACCTTTAATTTATGTGCGCCTTCTTCCCTTGCCCAACAATTTTGTATCTTTTTCTCTACGTTTTTATGAGGAGAAGAGGCTTTGTGCCTTCCTTCCCTTGCCCAATGATTTTGTATCTTTTTCTCAGCATTTTTCTGAGGAGAAGAAGCTCTGCACCTTCCTTCCTTTGCCCAACGATTTGTACCCTTTTCTCTACGTTTTTATGAGGAAAAGAGGCTCTACGCCTTCCTTCCCTTGCCCAACGATTTTGTATCTTTTTCTCTGCGTTTTTTTTTTGAGGAGTAAAGGCTCTACACCTTCCTTCCCTTGCCCAATGTTTTTACTTTAAGATCTCTATGTTTTTTTGAGGAGATCACAACTTTGTTCCTTCATTCATTGCCCAACGTTTTTACTTTAAGATCTCTATGTTTTTCTAAGGAGATCACAACTCCGTGCCTTCATTCATTGCCCAGCGTTTTTACTTTAAGATCTCTAGGTTTTTCTGAGGAGATCACAACTTTGTGCCCTCATTCATTGCCCTACGATTTCACTTATTTTCCTCTGCGTTTTAAAACAAAAATTGTCTGCGTTTTGGTGCAATCACCCTTTATTAGTTAGACTATCTATTAATTCATTGGAAGACTACTACCTTTACAAATCTTATTATTTTGTTTGTGTTGCATGAGGAAAGATTGTTGACCTCTCTAATAACAATGATGAATTTCAACTCCTTATTTAATGTGCTTAAGTTTGTTGTGAACATTCTTTACTTAAACTTGTTTTCCTTAAGGTTAGTGGAGATGTGCTCTTACTTTTGGCATACGCATAAATTATATGTATCTATGTTGAAGAATTTATATCTTAAACACTAATAGATTAAACTGAAGAAGGGGTATTAATATTGAGATGTTTTCTTACTCCTAGTATTGCATAAGTATAAACATGTGCATTTATGACCAGGAAGTTATACACTAAGCTACATTTAATAATGAAAGGATGGTATTAATGTTAACATGCAATGCATAAGGGGTTCCACTGGAGTATATCAACCATAGTGTTGGTGCATAGTGATATAGTAGTTAATGGCGAAGTAGAAGAAGGATTTAAACTTAAGAATTTACAACTCCTCACCAGAACATGTGTGCTTGTGGATATTATAAAATTGATGATTACTCATGTGCCTTAAATTTATGTGATTTCACTTATGTGATTAGATTACTTTGCACGTGGAAATAAATGGATGAGTAACTAGATTCTTGCGCCCTGAAATTAATAGATTAGATTTCTTTTTCACCTTAAATTAATTGATAATTATTTCGCACCATGATATAAAAGCGATGTATGAATGGTCAGGTGCATGATTTACTTCTTGTGCCACCAAAAATGTTAATGAATAGATGATTGGTAGATTGATTTCCCTTGCACCATGGATTATGTTGGTGATTAAGTAATTAGATTGCTTGAGCTATGGACTAAGGATGATGCATAAACTATTATGCCTTAGATTACTCACACGCATTGTAACAATGTTGATGTATGATTTATTAAGTGATTATATTAATTGTGTGCATTGAATGATGTTGATTATGTTTAATTCGGCAATTAGATCGCACGTGCACCTTGAAATTATGTTGATTATTGTTGAATTCAATGATTGATTAATCATGCACCTTGAAGTAAAGTAGATGTCTTCTTTTGTGCCTTGAAAATAAAATAAAGTTGATTACATTGTGCCTTGACTTATGTCGTTGTATGATTGATTTAGTAATTAAATTCTCTTGCGCCTTGGAATTTATGTGATGTGTGATTAGTTATTAGAACATTGTTGCGCCATTGATTATCGTTGATGTTGTTGATTTAGCTAGTTGGTTTTTGGACTTGATTGTGTTAGTGGGATGTAGACACCTCCTTGTTCCTCATAACAGTCGCTAGCCCTGAGACATTAAATGGTCAAAATCAATCAGATGAATCATGGGCTTGAGTGTTGCTTATATGTCTTGGAGGTCCTAATCTTGCAGGGTAGGTTAGGCAAGTAGTTTCTCTGTGTTATCTTTATGTGATGAGTTGATCTTGTGTCGCTATTTATGATACTTGTTCATTTTGTGTCATTATCTAATGCGATGATGTGTTAATTATGTGTCGATACTAATTATGATTGATGCGTTGGTTGCATCGTTATGGATTACGACGATGAGTCGCTTGTAATGCTTTTAATTATGATGTCATTGATTAGGCATTTCTATGAATTATGTGTTGACGTTAATTTCCTAATGCTTTTAAAAACAAATTACCTTACGTGCTTCGCTTTCCTAGTCGTAACGAAGGGGTCATTACAAAATCATTTACACTTATGAATGTGGGATAGATTTCTTTACAAAAAAAATGAACATTAACATATTCTAAAATCATAAAGTGACTTTATTACAGAGTAAGCCTTATATCTCTAATACCCCCATAATGCATAAAATGTTGAAACAAACTAAAATCAAATACATATACTAAATGTAAAACACATAAACTGAACACTAAACATCAGTAACATCCTTTAGAAGCTTATTCTTTGAACATAGTTCCTGGACCAATTTAAGCTCCATCAAGTTGCCTCATAACCGTTGTAATGGTGTAGCTACTAAGTTGAATTCCTGAGCTCTTGGATTCCACCTCCTTGAACTCCTGAATCAAAAATATCTTGAAGTCAATTACTGGAAAACAATCAACATGCATGTCATGTAACTTCACTAGTAGATTGCAATCCACATGCATGTCTCTCCAAATAATTCGATCCACAACTTATGAACTAACTGGGAAAAAATCCATTTTGAGTTGTTAATTGATCCCTTCTTATCTTTAAAGCACATGCTTCCTAAAACACGTAAAATCCATTTTCTTGAGTAGATTCTTCACCATTGTCAACATTCAGTGGATCTTTAATCATGGCTACACTCATTATATGTTTTATGTGTTTGAATTTTCCCTTGAAAATGTCATTGACTTGTTGTCTACAATTGCAAGATGTATGGCCCATCTTCTTGCAATAGTGGCGTTCTATTTCCTCTATGTCTTTTGTTGATTTATTATGTTTGTTTCTTGCATAGAATGCAAGATCGGATTGGATATCACCTTTAATGGTTCTCTTTTCTTCTGCTAGCAATGTTGCAATCATTTCATCCAAAAATTGTGAAGGAAGTTGACTCGGGGTAAAGATAACACTATTGTATCTAGGCAGTAAATTATTCATGAGAATATCCTTGGAATCCTCCTCATCAACTACAACATTGACTTCTACATGCCATATGATAATAGATCTTAGATTGTTGAAGTGACTTGACATGGTGGCTTTAGCTGGCATCTTTAAGCTGAATAATTGTAATTTCAAGGAAAATTTTGCATTCATTGATTGTGATCCAAATAACTTGTTGATATTCTCCCATATCTCCTTGGATGATTTGTCTAAATATGAGAGAGATTGGTTGTACAACTACAATAAAACCCTTTCTTCCTGTTTTGAGAAAATTAAGAAGGATCCTGCATTAAATCGCGGATAAAAAAAGTAAAACTCGGATCTAAGTGAACTCACTGCTAAACACCCTCAAATTGTGGCACTTCGTGGTTCTCATACTATTGAAGTCGCAAGAGGGAAAACCTTGTCTTTCAAAGGCATGCGATTTTTTATATGACTTCCTGCTCTAATACCATATTACAAAATGATCTAGATCACTAAATGAGGAAACCCTTGATATGGTTGAGTCACATAACTAAGCTCAAAGAAAGATACACACAATAACACCATATGAAATTATCGATGAATAACTGATCCAAAATCGGAGCAGGGCTCAAAAAGGCTAAAAAATGAAAGTGCTCGAAATCTGACGAAACCAACGTCATTGCGTTTGTCTCGTCTTCCTGATTTCGGCCATATATTTACTTCATCAAACAGGCTCCGTATGCGAAAGATATCGCATTCTGTTCGAAAACCCAAACAGGTAAAAAGTCAAAGGTCCACTGGTCAAAAAGTCAATGCTAATGTCAGTATGACATTAGCATGCTGACTGTGTAGGATATGATGTGGCATCTTCTGGAGAGGACATGTGGCAGAGACACAATGGGTTGTGCAGCTGATGGTGGACCAACTGTCGATTGACACATGGCAGGCAGTAGGCAAATGGGGTGGTGCCAGGTGGCCCAAGCGTGGGTTGCCACGTGGCACCCCGTCATTGGTTACTATGTTTAGTAAAATGTTATGAAGCTCATGGGGTTCGACCCCGCGACTTGATTGTAAGGGCAAAGTCTTTGGTAAAGTCCCAACCACCAACGCGCCATGTGTGAAGCTTGTTTATGTAAGCCAAACATTAATTATATAAAGTGAATGTTGTAATATGGCGCAAAAAGGAGGGGGTTGGGGCTAAGTCCCAACCCGTGGTCGCGTAACCCACATAAACCCGAGAGCGTGGACTGTGTATAACCTCCATCGGGCATAGTAAGCATTGTTTCTCCGTTCCTTTTGGGGATATGACCGTGGTTTAGCCGCTGGAATATTGGGGCGTTAGCACATAATAAGGGCGCAGTCCCATTACCTATTGCCACATGACCATAGAGTTCGGACTAGGGGCTGGCGCTTGGCCACCTAAGAGCTATATGACCGTGTAGTTAGGGGCGCACGCTGGGTATAAGGGGCTTATGCCTATTTTAAATCTAAAGTGGGTTTATGTATATAGTTTGTGGGATTTTTAATTGATTTTATGCATGTATTAATGGATTTTATCCATTTTTGGGAGATATTGGGCATTTTTGGAGGCTAAATTTTGGGAAGAAGTTGGGGATGGATAACAAACTTCAAATCTATAAAAACCAAGCCTGTTTGAGGCCATGGAGGATAGTCAGAGCAGAGTTATGTTGAAGGGAAGTCAAGCCAAAGCCATTTTTATGCAGGGAAGCTATTGAGGAGCAGACGCTTGCGGGCCATTTTTGGGAGCTCCGGACATCCGTTTTGCGTGTTGTTTTCTTTGCTGGGTTCTAGAGATCTAGAAGAACATGACTAGATTAGTCTTGTAGCCAATTGACATTGTTTCGATGTACTTTTGAGCTTTTGAACAGAAATAAAGAATCCTCCCCCACAGAGACAAAGGCCCGGAGACGTAGGCAACGTTGTGCCGAACTCCGTTATCAATTCTCTTGTTATGGTTTGTTGTTTATTACTTCATTTCAGATCTGCATGTGTGTATATGGCTATCATAATTCCTCTTATTTCCTCATTCTTTCATTAAGCTTCTCAAATGATTAATTAACACATGCAATTTAAAACTCAACCACAGTCATTAAAAGATCCTACGGATCAAGTGGTATCAGAGCTAGTTGACGTTTGGATTTGAGTTTTGCATGTTAACCAGGGAAAAGCTACAGCGTGGTGAAGGCGATCTTGTTTCAGAGAATCCATTAATTGGATTGAGAAAGAGAGCTTCTCACAACGAGAAGATGGCATTGTAAGAAGGGCTTTCTCGGGATGAGAAAGAGTTCCGGAAAACTTTCTTTGCTATGTCGGAGATGGTGAAAGTTTTGTACGAAGATTACTTAGAACGAAAGAGACCAGTTTTGGGTGAATCTTCAAAGGGAAAAAGTGAAGAGGAAGAGGAACATCCTCAGATTCCTCCTTCACCTCCTTCTTCTCCTTCTTCTTCAAGTTCAAGTTCTAAATCTAATGGAAAGAAACATGTTTATAAGCATAAGAATGAAATGCCATTGT
>SNQJ01S0037391.1:30822-44601 GCA_010110895.2 Picea sitchensis
TATAGGCCCTCTGTACCGGACAATGTCAAGCATTGGAAGGTATTCGAAGATGATCTGGAAATCAAAAAAATTCTCCAATCTGTTGATGAATTTTCTGCATTGCACATTGATCAGGATCCTTACCTGGAAGGTGACCCTCACCCTGAGGTGTTTTTAAATGAAATTGCTAATCACTAGATTATTCATCTACCTAGCAATCACATTCCGAGGGGACTAGTCCCTTTAGAAAGACTGTTCGACAAGAATGATGTGGCAGTAAAGGGTAGTGTTTCAAATGAAGATGCTGATACAGCCGAATGCAACATTGGCACACAGGAGGAGCCTAAGTTTGTTAAATTATCAAACAGCCTAACCAATGAACAGAGGGTGGAATATACTGAGTTATTAAAGGAATTCGCTGATGTGTTTGCATGGGCCTATGAAGACCTCAAGACTTATGACACATCTGTCATTGAGCATAAGATCCCACTGAACAAAGAGGCTAGGCCATTCAGGCATAAGTTGAGATAGATAAATCCCATGTTGTTGCCCGTCATGGAGAGAGAGGTGAAAAAATTGTTAGATGCCCAAATCATTGTCCCCTTGAGATATTCTAAATGGGTGGCCAATTTGGTCCCGGTGAGGAAGAAAAGTGGAGAAACCAGGCTTTGTGTCGATTTCAGGAACCTAAACAGGAGCTCAAAGAAAGACAATTATCCCCTGCCCAACATGGAACACATATTGCAGAGGGTAATTGGTGCATCTAGGATATTCATGATCGACGGTTTTTTTGGTTATAATTAGATATCAGTCATGCCTAAGGACAGAGAAAAAATGACCTTCACCACTCCTTGTGGCACATTCATGTATGCCAAAATGCCTTTTGGATTGATGAATGTAGGAGCGACATTTCAGCGAGCCATGGACATAGCCTTCATCGGGGAGAAAGATCAGTTTGTGGTAATCTATTTGGATGACATCACAGTCTTCTCCAGGTCAGATAAGGAGCACTGCTGTCACCTGAGGAAAGTTTTCTTGAAGTGTCGAAGGTTTGGCCTTTCCCTAAATCCCAAGAAATATTTGTTTGCTATGAAGGAGGGGAAGCTATTAGGCCATATGGTATTAGCAGAGGGAGTGAGGATTGATCCTAGCAGGGTAGAGGCAATTCAGACCCTGTCAATTCCCAGATCTAAGAAGGAAGTTCAGGCCTTTTTGGGGAAGATTAATTTTCTGAGGAGATTCGTCTCAAATTTTACTAAGTTGGTGAAACACATCACAGCCAAGCTCAGGAAGGGAAATGAAGTGAAATGGACCGCTGAACCCACAAAATCTTTTGTCCAAATAAAAAGGGCATTGACTGAGGCACCTGTGCTAATCAGTCCTGACTATTCCAAAGATTTTCTAATTTTCTCTTTTGCTTATTTTGATACAGTAGCAGCGGTCTTGTCGCAGAAAAATGAGGAAGGGAAAGAGCAACCCATTGCCTTCTTCAGCAAGGCATTAAGAGATGTAGAGATCAGGTATGAAATCATGGAGAAACAGGCCTATGCCTTAGTGAAAGCCCTCAAAGCTTTCAGAGTCTATGTCTTGCACTCAAAGGTAACCGCATACGTTCCTTCGACCTCTATGAAGGACATCCTTGTACAACCCAACATAGATGGGAGAAGAGGCAAATGGATTGCTAAGATCCTGGAGTTTGACCTGGAGATAAAGCCCACCAAGTTGGTTAAGGGGAAAGGTTTAGCCAAGCTACTGGCTGAATCCAATTTTGAAGCCTTGGGGGTTAGTTTCATCAATACTTGCTCAGGAACTCAGCAAGCTAAGTTGCCCAGCCAAAGCTCTCAGGACAACTTATCACTGGCAGAATGCGCCTGGTATCGAGACATTTTGTACTTCCTACAGGAGTTGAAGCCCCTGGATGGAATGGGTAAAAGTAAGGCAAGAGCTTTAAATCTCAAGGTGATCAGATATTGCCTCATTGAACAAGTCTTGTACTGGAGAGACCCTCTAGGGGTGATGCTGAGGTGTTTGAACCCACCAGAAGCCCAGAAAGTTAAGTTTGATTTCCATAGCGGCCTTTGTGGGGGGCATCATTTCTGGAAGACCACAGCTCACAAAATCCTTAGGGCTGGGTATTACTGGCCCACTTTATTCATTGATGTCTACAGAGAAATTAGAGCCTGCATCAAATGCCAAACGTTCTCAGGAAAGCAGCAGCTTAGACCACTGCCACTGAAGCCTGTAGTGGCTTCATCACCTTTTCAACAGTGGGGGATAGACTTCATCGGGGAAATACATCCTCCCTCAAGTGGCCAACACATATGGATCCTGACTGCAACAGACTATTTCACCAAGTGGATAGAAGCTTCCTCCACCAGAAGTGCATCACACAAAGTAATTATCAGCTTCCTGGAGGATATCATAGCCAGATTTGGTTGTCCCAATAGGATCGTCACTGATAATGCTGCTTCTTTCAAATCTGAGCCTCTGATTAAGTTCTATGAGCAGTTCCAGATCTCGCTAATTCACTCCACCCCCTATTATCCTCAAGGAAATGGACTGGCAGAATCTTCCAATAAAAGCCTAATCAAGCTCATTAAAAGATTATTGGAAGACAATAAGAGGGCTTGGGATTCAAAGCTCAAATTTTCTCTATGGTTCGATCGAGTGACAACGAATAATTCCCTGGGCACCTTACCTTTTTAGCTGGTTTACGGAACAAAGGCGATTTTTCCCACTCAGCTCGCCTTACCTGTAGCAAAGTTCTTTCAAGATTATGAAGGAGAGTTGGATCATATGGTCAGAAGGATTCATCAGATGGTGGAAGTACAATAGACCAAGGAACATGTGATGGATGCAGCTCATAGTCATCAGCAGAAGGTCAAACAGGCCTTTGACAAGAAGGTCAGGAAGAAGGAATTTGAGATCGGGGATCTGGTGCTTAAGTGGAATGCATCCATACAGGATAAGGGAAAACATAGCAAGTTTGACACCCTATGGATCGACCCCTTCAAAATCTCTGAGGTTTTCTCAAACAACACATACAGGTTGCAAGATCTGGAGGGTGAAGAGGTTTTCAACAGCCCAGTAAATGGGCATTTTCTAAAGAATTTTTTTGTTTGAGCCTTAGACGGCTCCTTTGTTTGTAAATATTGTCTTTTTGGTTCTTTGTTCATTTTCTTTTTTTTAATTTCCGGCTTAGTAAATGACTCCATAGACCAATAGCAAGGTACTAAAGATGCAAATGAGTTCTTAGAGCATCACAGGGATGACTCTATCCCCCATGGAGCCTAATGTTAGCAACAATTTTTGTCTTGGGCACAAAAGTACCCAGGTCTATAGGTTGCATGAGAAGCGCCCAAGCGCAACATGAAAGAATCTCAATTCAGGTTACAAATCAAGTGAGCAGGTGAAGTTATGTCGACAGCGACCAAGATCCATCAATAGAGCAGATCGACGATCATCGATTTTTCGGGGCTACCAAGTTGCCTGAGATTTAGCGCAAGAGATAACACCCATATTTCAAGACAAATCTGGGTCATCCGATCCAGTTGGGATAGGAGGCAGCTAGTCGGCATTTCGGGGATCGGCGTTTTGGGAGACAAGGGACCTCCCATTCACTACAACTGAAATTGCCGATCGATGAAATGTCGAAGGCACCTTTGGAGCTGAGCCCATGGTCATAGCACCCAGTCACAAAGGAACAAGCTTGGGAAAAAGGTGCTAGCGCACACCATGTGATGAGACGGGTCCCAAAACATCGACGTCATTTCAGTCATCCGATCCAGGGACGCACGGCGCAAGATCTAATCACATTGGCATGTCGGAATTCGGGAGTTCTAAGGGTAAGGGCTTCATATCTCGAAGCCCTGAACCCCGAAGTGTCAAAATAACCTTTAAGGATAAGCGTAGGGTCACGGCCCATGGTCACTTGAGGGATTAGAAAAGTCTGTAGAAAGGGGGCCAAAAGTGCCAAGTTGAGTTTCAGAAGGGGAGCACCGTGTTCTCTAGATGCCATTTCGACTTGATCTCAATCCTGATACCTGCTTGGAACGAATGAAGAAGAGCGGGGGTGGTTGAAACCTCGCCTCACTCATTAATTGCAAGGTATGGAGGTTCTGGCAGGAAGTCTGCCCGAGGTGGTCCTCTATACTAGTTTTTTCCCACAGAAGCCATGCCGAGTCCTTGACTCCCCAGGGAAGTCTGCGCATGCTAATTCAACATTTAAGGGCTCAGTTACCCCCTGGCGCGAGCCATGCAGAATTAAGGTGGCGTATGGCAGAGGAGTGTAGGCCAGATTTGATTGAAGAGACTCCTCATTCTGAAAGTCTAGGAGGCCTCTATTGGGCAAATGTTTAGGAGTATATATACTTAGTTTTGATATTTTTCAAAGGATCTATGGTAGAGAAAAGTTCCCGATTGTAAAGTTTTAGTAGACGTCTCTAGTTCTCTGGTTACGCATTTGTATGTAAGATTTCTTGTTTAATGACAGACAGTTTTCTTACCCCATCTAGTTTTCATCTCATACTGAGGGAGTTCATGATTGACTGATTCACATGAATTATTGAAATTATGTTATGATAAAGGATTTATTGTTGCATTGTTGTATTCTCTGGTTTTCTACGTTTGAATGTAAGAAGATCTTGTGTTTAGATGTTTTCTCCTAAAAGTCTGTTAGAAACCTGATGTTTAGAACAGACCTTTGCATTTCTCTCATACAAGTCTTTCTCCTATTCACCCTTACTACAACTCACTGTCTGAAGTTTGACTAAGACCTCACTTTCCCATGCATACCTGGCCTAGTTTCAGAGTTAGAACAATATTGTTTTGAGTTAGCTTCCATTCGATCACCCCTTTTATAAACAAATCGTGACATAAACTGATGGGCATTGGGCTCTGCTCCTGCTGCAATACAGGAGTGACTTCCAATGCCAACAATGTGCATCCCCTTCTCACTCATGTGTCCAAGCATATGATGCCACGGTACTGTATCCACTCCTATAGAAGATAAAGAGAAAGAAGAATCAATATTACCAGTACATAAATACAATGTACATATCTATTGAGGAAAATATATGAAATGATCTTACTCAAGCATTTTCAAATTTTGCTTGGCTAAAGAAAAATAAACAGGAATGTCACCCTATGTTTATAGCCATAAAAAATAATATCCTAAATCACAAGTATTGATTACAAGTGCTTAGGCTAGTCTTTTTACAAATAACAACTTGCTGGAAAATTCATTATTAATATGATTTTATGAACATAACAGTTGCTGAAATAAATGTAGAGACAGAAGTAAAGACACCAAGATGATAATCAAGAAAGATGAGACATAAATAAATCCTTTATTTCATTCCAATTCATTAAAGAGTCATTCTCTTTACAAAATTTCATGAAGAATTTTTGGACCAAAGTCAAACATAGACATCCCTGATAAAACATACAAAAGGACCTCTGACAGAAAATCAAAACTGAACTCTAAAATCTTGATCAACTTGCCACAAATTGCTTCCCACTCGAGTCTACACAATAGCCTTTGACATTCATGAAAACTAATTCACAAATAGACAAGTCTACACAGACTATCAAATATAGATCAACACCTCTGAAAAACAAGTGTCTGGATGATGTAATTTAGCCCTGAATATTGTTGTTTACAATAAGACCCTGCTATCATAAAAAACAATTAGGCTTGTGATCAATTAAGGAATGAATGAAAATTGAACTATCTCAACACAAACTCAAAGAGAAAACCTTAGTATGCTTCTCCTTCTATTCCTCCCCTTGTTCATCCCTTTCCTTTTGCCTTTAATAAAATTAGAATTGGTTTAAGTAGTTGAACTACCTCATTAGTTAAGTAAACTAAAAACTCAACCAACTTTTTAGTTAGGGGGGAAAAGTAATAATCATAAGAAGGGTTACAAATAAATAATAAATAGTAGGTGGGACCCCTTGTGACTCCCTTTAGTTCTTAACGATCACAACATAACTAGTTAATTAAACAAAACACCCCTCCTTGTGACCCCCATCATCACATTCATATTTGACAATTTATCTCATTGATATTGAAATTTATTTTCAAAAATATATTACTCATATATCCAAAGAAAACATGTTGTCCAAATTTTTTTTGAAGTCAACTATCATCAACAATAAATAAAATAAAACTCAAAAACCATATTTTCCACTCTGAGATGAAATCCTTCCTTGATTGTTGTTGTCACCCTTTGATTTCTCTGAATTTGTCGTTGGTTGGGATGAGCCTTAGGCCTAATCTCGTTGATCACATGAGAACAATCGTCCCTCAAATGCATCTGGGATGACACCGATTTATCAAAGCCATTGGAGGGTGAGGAAGGGGTGGTAGTGGATTTTCCTTTGTCAAGGGCATGGTGGGCCTAGGTTTTCAATATTTTGCTAGCTTGGGAGGATTAAACTGGTGAGTGGGTAGGGGTTGCTTGGACAATCTGATTGTTAGGCAGCGGAGCAGGTAAGGACAAATTGGTCCATCCATGATGTTGGGAGACTACCGGGTGGACAATCTCTTGCCATCCATCGTTTTTGAGAACCTCAGGTTGCAATGAGACATGAGGGGGCACGAGAATACTAGGGGCTTGTGGAGATTGGAAGGTAGGCCTTTCAGGCCTAGGTTGGACCACGCATTTAAAAATCCAATTGAAAAATCCAGCCTGAAATAACTGGCCTAACTCTTGCGAGTCAGCATCAAAGTGTATCGAGAATCTTGGCCTTCTTGGGCCTCTGCTCCAATTACCTCTCCCTCGATTGCCTCTGTCATGGCTACCTCGGCTGAAAAATCTCATTCCTGCATGTATGATTGATTAGAAAATATTTCCTTTACAACCATACATGACAACTTCTTAAAAATATGAAATAGACTTTGGCTCAACAACATATCAGACTCAGGCAATCCAATCCATACAAATTGTTTAACTGTTGTCAATGAGCAGGGGATGAACAAAAGGTCCTGGGATATGTGAGGGGTTTGTATTGAGAGAAACATTATTACTGGTCAAAGACAACAAACAGTGAACTATAATGCAAACCAAAGAAAATATCACCGTGATCCAACCAAGAAATGTGATTTCAAACTGCTTCATTACAAAATTCTTATTAACTGTAATTAAATTTTAAGAACAGGGAGTGGAAAATGAAAGTGGGAAGGTGATGGGGTTGTAATTAGCGAAAAGAAAAATAATGGTAGGGAAAGAGAGCATATATTGTTCATAAAATTAATTAAGTAATCCATAAAACCATTCTATATAAAACGTAAAAGGAAATAACACCAACCAAATAATCATTGTGATCAAATGAAAAACTACTGTGTATAACTCAATCAATTTTGTGCATTAACTTGCTCACTGTTTGCAATCAGATCTTTAACATGGTGTCACCAAAACAAGACAATATTCATCTCACAACAACTTGTAGAAGGGTTCTATTTCTTCTCATTGTCCATTTAATGTTTTAAAACAATTCCCAAATGAATACACAGTCACTTATTTCCACTCTGTTCATCGCCAACTCATCAACCACTGCCCACAAATTATTTCAATCATCAAATACAGACACAAAAATCGTGCCTGATTTCGTCCTTTAATTCATTTAATAATTAAATTGTAACGATATTATACTGTCACAGAACCTATGTCTATATCTTCTACGATGCATGATATTCAACAATGCACATAATGGACAGCCAAATACAACCATCAATATTTTAATTGCAAATATCTTGACTTTCCATTTAAACACACAGACAACAATCACCATTTCAACTCATAATATGCTTGGAATACACAGACCATTCGAAAAAACACGGAGTATTTTTGTGACTATACAGGTCCATGTACTCTAAATCTAAACATCCACAATGATGGGATATCAATCAATACAATGAGGCAGCAACAGTAAGCCCAATTTCATCTCACAAATTGATCAAATTTGCAACAAAACCATATTGTTTAAAAACCCATGACCATCTCCGATGGCACAATTAATAATATCCATAGCATATACAATGGATGGCCATGCCATAATTACCATGATTGCAATACTCCCATGGAAATTTAAAACCCACAGTCACAACAATCATCAACTCAACCTAACATGTTGTAGGAAGGCCATACATACCCATGCATCACGCACAAAGCATTGTTCTAACTTAATAAATTAAAACTAATGTTCGGTTAACAATTCAATAATTGCAATGTGAAAGACAACGAATGTGAAATCTCATTTCTCCAATCAACCAATTAACCATACTAAGCTTATGAATTTGACTGTTATAATAACTAATTGTTGGCCCTCGACCAAGTTTTGAGAGAACCTTGGTCGTGTTTGACCATTTTTGGGACTTCGACAGGCTGGTCGAAGACGAAACGCTAAGGCGAAGTGGAGATTGTGGGATATCTCTCATTTTGCAGGCTTTTTGGGTTTTAGGGTTTATGTAACAGGTATGGGATGTCAACCCATGGGTTTATCCATGTTTAGGCCTCTTTGTAAATGTATAAATAGGAAGCTAAGTGATGTAATAAGAGTACTAGTTGTTGAGTGGCTTAGTGCATGAATAATTGGCTTCATGCAAGAATATGTAAAGGCTGTTAAGTGTGAATAACATTCATTGGCTTTGTGCATATGGTGTGTTGAGACTTGCAGGGCTAAGTGAAACTTATTGTAAGAGGCTTTGTCCCTTGACCTAGTTTTGAGGAAGGTGGATCTAGTGCGTTGTGCACAGATCACTTGTCCACTGTGAAATTGCGCTATGTGGATTTGTGCACAGGAAATGAATAATGTAGAAATATTGGAGATCAATAAAGAAGAAGAAGAGTTGGTGGACGTAGCCCCACACGGGGGTGAACCACGTATATCCTGAGTCGATGTGCTTTGTGTAATGTTGTTCATGTTATTTATGTATATATTTTCTTAGTGCACTATTCTTAATGTATGATAGATAGATCTATGAATGATTAGTGCTTTATAATGTGAATGAATGTTAGATCTGATCTTATGTTATGGGATAATAGGTTTTAAGGGTTAGATCTTGGTTATTTCTATGCTAATCTATAATAAGGGTTAGTTTGCAATGTGAATAAGAATCATAACTTAATGCATATTGTTGGCTAAGTTCTCTGTTAAGTATTGTGATCACAGATCTGTGTCCCAGCTAGGTTGTAGAAACCTGAGTCCTGCAACCCCCCCTGCCTCTACCTCGGGTGAGACTTCATATTCTTCGCAGGTGTTGCCGAAAGGGACGATAGTTAGGGTTTTTTTGGTGCGTTGTTGAAGCGTTGAACCCTGGGTTTTTCCCTGTGCCAACAAATGGTTCCGTTGTCGGGACCTGAAATGTGATTGTTGGGAACTGAAGAAAAGAGAAAGCTCTATGTGTAGATCTATTATTGTAATGCGCAGTATTCTACTTGTCTTGCGAAGCTCTGTACTAAGAAAGGAACCTGATCTGAATAAAAGAGGTAAGATTTTAAATCTTTGTGCTCTGATAAAGGTAAGATAAGTGGAATTTTTTGCTTTGAAAGTATGAATCTAGGTATGTTTGATAGATTTTGTCCTAGTCTGAAAACTACGACACAACTAGAAGAAAGAAGATTTGATCTGAATAAATCTGATAGAGATAGTGAAAGATATGTTATTCCTATGCATAGAAAGAATTTTTGGACTAACAAGTGGATGAAGGACCCTAGATTTTTTTTTTGTAGATTGCAGGTCCACCACTGTGATCTCAGTGCGTAGTATAGGAAAGGTTGGGGATCGTTTAAAATAAAGAGAGGATTGACACTGTGTTATAACTACAAAATACTGGGACATATTGCTAAGGAATGCCCTAGTATAGATCCTATTTGTCTTTGTTGTAAAGCTGTTGATCATGAGGTTTTGGATTGCCCTAGAATTATTGCTAAAGTTGAAAAGATGAACATGAGATAAGAAAACCATCAAGAAACTAAGGATATGTTAAAGAACCAGAAATAATCAAAGACTATGTTATTATAGCTGAAAGAAACACTGAAGGATCACAAAGACATCAGTCTACCAGAGATATTAAAAGAGAAGGAGTGCATAGAAACAAGAATAGGAGACTTCGACATAGACTGTGTTTTGGATGAGGAAACATAGGTGAATATCATGCTAGAAATCACTTGGGAAATTTTGGGAAAGCCTGATATGGTACCTTCGTTGGGAAGCATAGGCTTGTTTAAAGGAAATATGATAACCCTATGTGGAAGAGTTACTAATGTACCTATGATTTCTCATAGAGCATCGACCAAAGAAGAATTTGAAGTCATTAAGTTTGTTGAGAACGACGCTCCTTTTGCACTTTTGTTAGGAAAGACCTAGATTGAGAAAGATTAGGTCCGAAGGAAAGCAGAGGAGGAAGCTACAAAACATAAAAAGCAAGAATTAAGGGACTTCATGGCTAGGAAAATAGCGCGACTAATAGAAGAACAAGAGGACAAGTCAAATCAACTGAGGGCCAGAGAATTAGCTGTCGAGGTTGAAAGAACACAAGAAGGCTTAAATAACGTGTCCAGGAAGGAAAGAAGTATATCCACCCCGGAAATAGTAAGAGAAGAAGTATTAATTTTAGACACTTTGAAAGACCCTCAACAGTGAAAAGTTACTACGCTAAGAGAAGATAAGAATAAGAATGGAAAGAGGAACCCAGAGACTCATATCATAGGAAAAAAGGAAAGAAAGCTCAGTAAGAAGAAAGAAAAGTTAGAAAAATTGCAGGAGGTTCCAGAGAGGACTTCGCGGAAGGCAGGCTTGCAGAACTTGAACCTTGTCGGAATAGAAGAACTGTGCAGAATGGCACTTTGCCTCGACGAAGCTATATGACCATTAGAGGCATCCCAACCATTAGAATGACGCTTCAGAATGGTTAGAAATGCAGTTATTGCTGGAAATATTTTCGTTGGACCGTTGAGACCGTGCCATAATGGATGGAATCGTATTGATTGAGGCATTCCTACCCATTGGAGGAATCTGTTACGACATTTCTTATTTAACCCGTCAGAGGTTGCACCGTGACCACTTTTTGCAAACCGATATATTCGAGCTAATAGAGAAGTGATTGCATACTGCGCTATATTGTTTAGACCTCATCATTGATTCAATTACCTTAAGTATCTGTTCACCTACCCGAGTTATTTTATTACAAATGTGAATGTCGGACGAGCATAGCACACTGGAGAAATCTGTAGAAGAGATCTTGATCGAACTCATGGTTGAGAAAGTCATGTCTGTATGTATACAGGCATCGTCAATAAGTGGATTGCAAGCATCCCCCTTGACTGCACGTCAATCTAGCTGAACCATAACTGAGAAAAGAAGCAAGCACTGCAACGATCTGGCGAACGCGAAGCAGATCCTATTGGTCTTTCTCGACTACATCCCGCCTTTGGCTAGCGTGGTTAGTCATGATAGCATCCCATGTGATTTTGAGTACATGTTAATCATTGCGTACCTACCGAAGAGCATATGCACAGTCGGACCACAGTTGGGACTGATCCCAGCTCTCAAGATTAGTGATTTCAACCTTGAAGACTGAAAGAACTATGTGATGCTCGCACAACATAGGTACCTGAAGAAGACAATTGGGAAGAAGCCCAAGATAGTCCCCTAGTCGTGCATCAAGGAGATTGTGAGATCGATGATATTAAATTTGATAAAGATCCCCCACTACAGTAGACATCAGGAGTTTAATGTGTGCATTAAACTCCTCCTGTCATGCTATCATGGAGGGTATCTTTGGTTAGATAGGCGCATCACTGTGGATCCAACGCTGATCCACCTGATCACTGGATTGAGCATGCAGGGACTGGACCCTCAACAATTCTACCGAGGAAGGTTACAAATCGCTCCCTGGCACAGCATATGAAGGAGGTGTATGGTGATGTGGAGAAGGGGAAGTGAGGCTACAAAGTATCCTCCATCCAGGATGTCATAGTGCACCTAGCTTGTCAGTTGATCATTGGTAAGCTTGTCAGAAAGAACCAGCCGACACAAGTTACAAGGTTCATAGTCGACCTCGCAGGGAAGTGTGTGGAAGGAATGCAGGTGAACTGGGTGAGATACCTCCTCAATGAGATGGAGAAGGACTGTCACGAAGCACAAACCAAGGGTATGAATTCCACTTCAGTTGGTTACTGGTGATCATTTCCTTTTTTTGTTGCGAGATGCCGAAGGGAGCGACATTCCCAAAATTTGAGCCACTGGCCACGAGGCTCACCACCTTGTGGTATATGAGCGATATGGTGAAGAAATGGAAATCAAATGCGATGTTCCATGCTTGATACCTATAGTTGAAGTGTGCCATTGAATCATTTCTGTGGATGACCCCGAACACTTTGCACACATACAGACTGCTAGCGAAGTTCCACGTAGACCGACACTTCATCTACATCACTGCACGCAGGGATGAAAGTAAGGAGGAGCTGCAGTCCTATTATAAATTAACCGATGAAGACATGGAGGAGATAACCAAGGAATGGCCAGATGAATTCCTTATACTGGTCGAAGATGCAGAACTCTCTGACCCTGACATCATCGAAATTCCTTTGGTCACCTGGACTAAGTATGATGGACAGAGAAGCACAAAGAAAAATAAGAAAAAGGAGGAAGTGTAGGACCTAGACAGTGAGGAGAAGGACAGTGAATCGGAGGAAACTGTGTGTGACTCACCTACAGGAAGAGGAGACGACAAAGTAAACCAAGAGGAGGAAGAGGAAGAAGAAAAGAAAGAAAAAGGTGAAGCGACACCACCAAAGGATCCCCTTACAAAGGTCGAGACATCAAATAAAAGGAAGGTTTATCTGCAAAAACCCTCAGTGCGGAAGAAGACCCGAGCCAATAAGCCTCAGTCACAGAATGTGCTCATATTGGATGATATCGAGCTCATCATCATAGCTATAGAAGATGCCTCAGAAGACATCTTGCAGATACATGGAGCAAAACAATAGTCGATGTATGACAGAATAGAGAAGAAGCTAAAATACATCCAACAAGCTATCCAGTCGGGCTGCACATTTCCTACTACGCCATCTTCAGCACAGAGTGTAGAATTGGGGAATAAGCCCACCCAATTACATAGATTAGCAGATGCAACAGAGACTCGACTTCATCGAGTCCAAGAAGAAAAGGAGCATGCCACAAAGGCCTTGAAGCATGAAAAGGAGGAGGCCTTAGAGAAACTTCGGGTTGTGCAGCAAGAGAAATATGACATTAGGGAAAAGTTTGAAGAGGACAAAGAGAAAATCCAAAAAGAGAAAGACCAGTTGCTCGCAAATCAGATTGGGGTTAGAGAGGCAGTAACTAGAGTGCTTCACTCTGTGTCGAGTTTGGCACAGGAGGAACCAGAGTCCACCGAGATGCAAGTGGGCAAGCTCGCTGAGGCCATTCAACAACTTCAAGAAAGAGTATCAGAGATAGAACTTCAAGCAGTGTTGAGCACTCCGCAAGAAGTGTGGGATCATAGGGAAGAAACTGCCAGGAGCGTAGTAGAAATAATAAGGGCATTGGCCTCAAAATGTAAGAACCTAAGTAATCGAAGTGCACAGACCTATGAGTGCCTTGCAAAAGACCTGAAGCTGAGGACATTGGAGGCATCACTCTAGGAGGCGAAGTGTTAAGCCCTAATATTGGCTCATTACCCCTTAATTGGGGCATATTAGATTAGTAATGCTATTTTATTTATGTCGGCTTTAGGCCATTAGTTGTAATTTAGATTAGTAATGTTATTTTAATTATGTCGGATTTAGGCCATTA
>SNQJ01S0037391.1:44611-83500 GCA_010110895.2 Picea sitchensis
GCTTTAGGCCATTAGTTGTAATTTAGATTAGTAATGTTATTTTAATTATGTCGGCTTTAGGCCATTATTTGTAATTATACCTCCTAGTCTCCTATATATACCAAGGAGACATTTTCATTTTGAATCATCTGGGACTTGAAAATTTAAGTGGGGTAAAAGGAGGTTGCCCCCTCGAAGAGGCTTATTATCTGAAATTATCTCTTTTTCAAGGCGTTGAGTACTTTTCCTGAGGTTTTTATATGCTATATTGATGTTTGGTTCTTAACACGAAGCAACAGGCCTGGACTGTGCAAGCGTAGATGAAGTTGCTTACTACAGTGGAGAAGATGAAGAGGTCATAGGAGAAGCACGTAGTTCAACAGCAGGTCATTTCCATCCAGAGCATAGTTATGGAGGTGACATAGAGACTCCATTCGGTGCAGGACGAAGCACCTGTTGGCCCTCGACCAAGTTTTGAGAGAACCTTGGTCGTGTTTGACCATTTTTGGGACTTCGATAGGCTGGTTTAAGACGGAATGCCCTGGCAAAGCGGAGATCGTGGGATCTCGCTCATTTTGCGGGATTTTTGGGTTTTAGGGTTTATGTAACGGGTATGGGATGTCGGTCCATCGGTTTACCCATGTTTAGGCCTCTTTGTAAATGTATAAATAGGAATCTAAGCGATGCAATAAGAGTACTAGTTATTGAGTGGCTTAGTGCATGATTGGTTGGCTTCGTGCAATAATATGTAAAGGCTACTAAGTGCGAAGAACAGTCATTGTCTTTATCCATACGGTATGTTGAGACTTGCAGGGATAAGTGCAAGTGATTGTAAGAGGCTTTGTGCCTTGACCTGGTTTTGAGGAAGGTGGATCTAGTGCATTGTGCACAGATCACCTGTCCAGTGCGAAGTTGTGCTCTGTGTATTTATGCACAGGAGCCAAAGAATGTAGAAATATTGGAGACCAATAAAGAAGAAGAAGAGTTGGTGGATGTAGCCCCACACTGGGGTGAACCACATATATCTTGTTGGCGACGTAAGTCACTCCTAGATTGTAGCAGGAGAAGAGCCCGAAGCCCATCAGTTTTTATGTCACGATTGGTTTATGAAAGGGGTGATCGAATGGAAGTTAACTCAAAACAATATTGTTCCAACTCTGAAACTAGGCCAGGCATGCATGGGCAAGTGAGGTCTTGATAAACTTCAAATAGTGAGTTCTAATAAGGGTGAGTATGGGGAAGACTTGTATAAGAAGAGTGCAAGAGTCTGTCATAAATGACCGGTTTCTAACAGACTGTGGGAGAAAACATCCAAACGCAAGATCCTCTTACATTCGAACATAGAAAACCAGAGAATACAACGATGCAACGATAAATCCTTTATCATAAAACAATTGCAACAATTCATGTGAATCAGTCGGTCATGAACTCCCTTGGTATAAGATGAAAAACTTAGACGGAGTAGGAAAACTGTTTGTCATAAAACAAGAAATCTCATATACAGAGGCACAACAATAGAACTAGAATGGTCGTTAAAAATTTACAGTCGGGAGCTTCGATCTATCATCGATGATACCAAAAATGGTGAAAACGCCTACATATACTCAAAACAACAACAGCAACAGAATCGAGACGTTGCATTAAAAACATTGTGTCTACATGGCGTCTAACAATCTGGACCTGCAGTCTCTGAATGATCGTGCACCTATGGTAGATGCAATCGAACTCCTGACAGTCCCATGGGCGAATCGACGTGCTTTTAATTCATCGTCGGACTTTCCCTTTATGGTGGAGATGATGTCTAACCACCACCAACTACTTTAATAACTGCTTCCTTGGGATTGAGAATGGCCCGGCTAACTTGGCACCTTTAAGACGTGGAGGGTCCCTCACGCTGCCACCTGGATTAGCCGAACGTCCTGATGAACGGGTGTGGAGGCCAGTACGAAGGTTGGGGCGTATAGTGAGGGGTGGTGGATGGGCAGAGGAGACATGGAGCATGGGGCTTGAGTGGATACAGAGCAGAGACGGCCATACATAGCCTGAGGGAGAGGGCTGAGGTGTTCTTACGATGAGGCACAGTGACGTAGGGGGATGACGGGGAGGTCATAAGGTG
This sequence comes from Picea sitchensis, assembly GCA_010110895.2. Taxonomy (NCBI): domain Eukaryota; kingdom Viridiplantae; phylum Streptophyta; class Pinopsida; order Pinales; family Pinaceae; genus Picea; species Picea sitchensis. Next base: position 46,707 of record SNQJ01S0037391.1, read on the forward strand.
GTGGGACTGAAGGAGGAGGAGGGGCGAGTTGGGAGATGAAGAACACCTGGCATGAGGTGTCAGGTGAAAATGAGAAAAGGACACAGTGTGCCACGAGGATGAATGGACAGGTGTCATGGAGGGAGGGGAACACAGGGCAGCAGGGGAGAGGTGGCTCGGGAGGATGACATGACGAGGGGAAGGGCCCACGTCGATTAAAAACAGAGCAGTTGGGAAAGATGGGATCGCCTGAGCACCGTTGATCCAGGTGCTTTGATATTGGCCGTTGGGAAGGTGCCCACCTGATTCTGGACCCCCCCCTTCTTATTAAAGGCAGAAAGGAAAGGGGGTCCGAAATTTCCTGTGTGTCGTTGATCCGAGCGCTCTGATCATGACCGTTGAAGAGGTGCGCCCTCGATTCCATACCCCCCTCCCTCCGCTTAAAGGTAGAAAGGTGGGGGCTCCGGAATCCAATGTGCGCCATTGATCTGGGCACTCTAATTCCTACCATCCAGGTTTGATTTCCATTTAAACATAGGCACATTTTGTGCCCCGAAATTAGGGCAAGTGGGTTCTTAACCCATTCCTTCACATTTTACCCCCCTCTACAAGAAATGTCGTTAACATTAGGCTCCATGGGGGATAGAGTCGTCCCTGTGATGCTCTAAGGACTGCTTTTGCAGATTCAGTGCCCTGCCGTTGGGAAATGGAGCCATTTATTAAGATGAAAACAAAAAACAATATTTACAACAACAAAGGAGCCGACTGTGGCTCACAAAAAACATTTTTTCAAGAAGTGCCCATTTACTGGGCCATTAAAAACTTCTTTGCCTTCCAAATCCTGCAACCTGTAAGTGTTGTTTGAAAATACTTCAGAGATCTTGAAAGGCCCAAACCAGAGGGCATCAAACTTACTGTGCTTGCCCTTTTCCTGCCTGGGTGCATCCCATTTGAGCACCAGATCACCCATCTCGAAATCTTTCTTTCCGCTCCTCCTGTCAAAGGTTTGCTTGATCTTCTGCTGATGATGATAGGCCCTATTCATGACCTGTTCCCTGATCTACTATATTTCCACCATTTGATGAATCCTTCTGACCATATGATCAGGTTCTCCTTCAAGGTCTTGAAAGAATTTCTCTACAGACAATGCAAGCTAGGTAGGGAAAACAACCTCTGTCCCGTAAACAAGTTGGAAAGGTGAGATTCCAAGGGACCTTTTCGCTGTCACCTGATCAGCCCATAGAGCAAATTTGAGCTTGGAATCCTAGGCCCTTTTATTGTCTTCCAGTAATTTCTTGATGAGATTGATCAGACTTTTATTGGAAGACTCCGCCAGTCCATTTCCTTGAGGATAATAGGGAGTAGAGTGGATCAGCGAAATCTCAAACTGTTCACAGAACTTGACCAGGGGCTCAGACCAAAAGGGGGGGGCATTATCAGTGACAATTTTGCTTGGACAACCAAATCTGGCTATGATATCCTCCAGGAAGCTGATAATTACTTTGTGAGAAGTGCTCCTGGTGGGGACAGCTTCTATCCACTTGGTGAAATAGTTTGTCACAGTCAGGATCCATCTGTGCTGGCCACTTGAGGGAGGATGAATTTCTCCAATGAAGTCCAATCCCCATTGCTGAAAGGGTGTTGAAACTACTATAGGCTTTAATGGCAGAGATTTGAGTTGCTGCTTTCCTGAGAACTTTTGGCATTTGATGCAAGCTATGATTTCTCTACAGACATCGGAGAATAAAGTGGGCCAGTAATACCCAGCCCAAAGGATCTTATGAGTTGTGGTCTTCCAGAAATGATGACCTCTGCAAATACTGCTGTGGAAATCAAACATAACCTTCTGGGCTTCTTGCGGGTCCAGGCATCTCAAAAATACCCCTAGAGGGTCTTTCCAGTACAAGTCTTGGTCAATGAGGCAATATCTGACTTCCTTAAGCTTTAAAGCTCTCACCTTGCTCTTTTCCATTCCATCCAGAGGCCTCAATTCTTGCAGAAAGTACAAGATATCCTTGTACCAGGGGCATGCTGTCAGTGATAGGGCACCCTGAGAATTCTCGTTGGACAACTCAGCTTGCTCATTGACGAAGATAATCCCTAAGGCTTTGCAATTGGATTCAGGCAGCAACTTGGCCATACCCTGCCCCTTTATCAATTTGGTGGGCTTAATCTCCAGATCAAACTCTAGGATCTTGGCAATCCACTTACCTCTTCTTCTGTCTATGTCAGGATGTATAAGAATGTCCTTCACAGAGGCTGAAGGAACGTATGCAGTGATCCTTGAGTGTAAGACATAGATTCTGAAAGCTTTGAGAGATTTCACCAATGCATAGGCTTGCTTTTCCATGATCTCATACCGGACTTCTGCATCTCTCAATGCTTTGTTGAAGAAGGCAATGGGCTACTCTTGCCCCTCCTCATTTTTCTACAACAAGACCGCTGCTACTGTATCACAAGAAGCAAAAGAAAAAATCAAGAAATCTTTGGAATAGTCAGGACTGATCAGCACAGGTGCCTCAGTCAATGCTCTTTTTATTTGGGAAAAATATTCCCTGGGTTCAACGGTCCATTTCACTTCATTTCCCTTCTTGAGAATGGATGTGATGTGTTCCACCATCTCAGCAAAATTTGAGACAAATCTCCTCAGAAAATTAATCTTCCCCAAAAAGGCATGAACTTCCTTCTTAGATCTGGGAGGTGACAGGGTCTGAATTGCCTCTACCCCACTAGGATCAATTCTCACTCCCTTTGCTGATACTATATGGCCTAATAGCTTCCCCTCCTTCATAGCAAACAAAGATTTCTTAGGGTTTAAAGATAGGCCAAACCTCTGACACTTCAGGAAAACTTTCTTCAAGTGGCAGCAATGCTCCTTGTCTGACCTGGAGAAGACTGTGATGTCATCCAAATAGATCACCACAAACTAATCTTTCTCCCCAATGAAGGCTATATCTATAGCTCACTGAAATGTTTCCCTTGCATTCATCAATCCAAAAGGAATTTTGGCATACATGAATGTGCCCCAAGGAGTGGTGAAGGTTGTTTTTTCTCTTTCCTCAAGCATGACTGATATCTTATTATAACCAGAAAACCCGTCAATAATGGATATCCTAGATGGACTAGTTACCCTCTGCAATATGTGTTCCATGTTGGGCAGGGGATAATTGTCTTTCCTTGAGCTCCTGTTCAGGTTCCTGAAATCAACACGGAGCCTGATTTCTCCTGATTTCTCCACTTCTCTTTCTTACTGGGACCAAACTGGCTACCCACTCGGAATACCTCAAGGGGACAATGATTTGGGCATCTAACAATTTCTTCACTTCTTTCTCCATGATAGGTAGTAACATGGGATTTATCTGTCTCAGCTTCTGCCTGAATGGCTTAGCCTCTTATTTCAGTGGGATCTTGTGCTAAATGACAGATGTGTCATAATTTTTGAGGTCTTCATAGGCCCATGCAAATACATCAGCGAATTCCTTTAATAACTCAGCATATTCTGCCCTCAGTTCATTGGTCAGGCTGCTTGACAATTTGACAAACTTAGGCTCATCTTGTGTGCCAATGTTGCATTCGACTATGTCAACATCTTCATTTGAAACCCCACCCTTTATTGCCACATCATTTTTGTCAAACAGTCTTTCTAAAGGGACCAGTCCCCTCGGAATGTGATTTCTAGGAAATTGAATAATTTGGTGATTAACAATTTTATTTAAGAATACCTCAGAGGGGGGTCATCTTCGGGGTCAGGATCCTAATCAATGTGCAATGCAGAAAACTCATCGACAGACTGAAGAAATTTTTCGATTTCAAGATCGTCCTCGAATACCTTCCAATGCTTTATATTATCCGGGATGGATGGCATGTATCTTACTTCGACCTCACCATTAATCTTTGGTGGCAGGGGAATCTTGAACAAACTGGCTGAGATTGCTAGGGAGTCGGCCGAGGTATTCTCTTCCCTTGGGACAAAAACAATGTTGAAAGCAGAGAAGAAATTATCAATTAGGTCCCATACCTCGTTTCTGTAACTTCTAAGCCGAGGATACTTGGCCTGATAAACGTTCTTGACCTGTTGGATGACCAACTCCACATCTCCAAACACAACCATCTCCTTTATTCCCCTTTCTTTTGCAGCCCTCATTCCCAGCACAAGAGCTTCATATTCTTCTACATTGTTGGTGGTTTCAAATTCCATCTTGTATGACAGAGATATGGTCTCTTGACAGGGAGATATGAAAATCACTCTAGCCCCTGTGCCTATCTTAGAGGAAGCTCCGTCAAAGAACATCTTCCAGATAGAGGAGGTTGGAGGAGGTATCTCCTGATTAAGAATGGGATGCTTCTTGATATGTAAAGGGACCTCAGGAGTTTCAGTGATCTGCAACAAACTAGACCCTAAATCAGTGTCAAGTGCAAAGATGGGGTGATTAGTGGGGTTTGCTTCATCACTAATAATATAGGCCAGCTGGGCTTCTCTGTACAACCTCCTATGTTCCCCTCCAAAAACTAGAATGGTGGCATATGTGAGATCCATCTGTAACGTTCCTCCAAGTCTCTTAATCCAAGATCTTGACAACAGCATGCCAAACTTGGGGGGAACATTAGCTACCACAATGTCCATGACCACACTCTTCATGGGCAACTGAAACAAATAAACCACCAGGTCCTTGATGACTCCCAGACATTGCACCCTTCTCGAATCAAAAGAGTACAAATCATGATATGCTTTTGTCACCTCCAGTCCCAGCTCTTCCATGACTATCTTGGGCATAAGGTTATGGGAAGCTTCTGAATCCATGAGGCAATTATGCAACACTTTATCATGTATGTTCAGAGAGGTGTAGAAGGGAGGGGATGAATCATCTATGTCTTCTACCATGGGACCTAGGATGACGACTGGCTTCTCATCTTGAAGGTTCACTGAGTCAGAGGAAGGATGAGGGGACTCAGATTGTAGCATCTTAGAGAGGGACCTTTTAAAGTCTTCATTTTTAACTAGCTCATAGAGGGGAACGAGAATCCTGATCTTTTGAATTTCATGCTCAAAATTAAAGGAGGAAACAGGATTAGGAGCTTCCCTTACCTCAGTGACAGGTTCTTTGGCTACTGGCAAAGCACTCTGGGCTCTCTTTCTGTAGTTGTGGTTGTTTCAGTTTTAGTAGGCCTATCTGCTATGAGGAGCTGGTCTTGGTTGTCAATGTATCCTTCTTTCTTTCTTGACCTGAGATTGTATCTGTTAGAGGTATGACCGGTCCTTTCTCCCTTTCCTAACTCATGGATCTGAATGTTCATCAGGGATTTTTCATATGCAGACTGAGTCAAATGGGGAAAAGGAGGAGCTTCTTCAACACAATGAATTTTAGGGTCGAATTCGTCTATCTCCTCCCCTTCCTCATGAGTAACCAGGTTATTTTGGAGAGGGGTTTGAATCCTTTGATCCTCTCTATCTTTTCCCCTTTGTTCCCTTGGGAAGGCCTGTGGTCCATTGTTATTAGGTCTCATGAAACCTCTATTATCATCATTCTATGGATTTATGTACGTGGGCTTCCCTTCTAACTCCCACCTTTCCATTCTAGCAGAAAGTGACTTGAGTGCCCTAGCTGTCTCATCTATATGAAGGGGCAAGGGAGAGGATCTGGATGAGGAAACTTCAGGCTTCTGCCTGGATATGTTTCTACCAGCAGTGTCCTTGAGTAGGTCAACAGCCAATATATTAGATTCTACCTCCACGGTTGCATCCTGCATATGGGCCAGAGTAGTGGCTCTTCTTTCCCTCAACAAGAGGCAGAAATCGAGATCAAAGGCGCTAGCATAAGTGATCTTTGCAGAGGCTTCGGAGGGTTTTATCTCAGCAGGGATTTTGTTGTACATTTTATTAAATCTCTTGGAGAAATCAGAGACAGACTCTCCTTCTTTTCTCTTCAAAGAACCAAACTCTGTCATGTAATACATGAAGTCTTTTTTATCTCCCCACTGTCTTAAAAAGGCATTATCTAAAGCTTCAATCCCATCAATAGATCCGGGAGGCAGGGCCTTAAACCATTTCCTAGCCTCGCCTTGGAGACTATGGACAAAAATCCTCATCCATACGTCTGCATGCATGATGTTATTATCATCTGTGAAACTGTAAAAGGCTTCTAGGTGTTCATCTGCAGTTATGTCCCCCTCACCCGTGAACTTGGGCAGTTGCTTGAGGTAACCATCTGTCGGGAGGGCATTGAGGGGCTGAGGTAACACAAGGGGAACATACCTAGTGGCTATAATAGCCTCCATTTTGGTCATAGGGTGATTTACTCCTGCCATGGGGATATTAGGTGGAGGAGAACTTGGAGGAGAAGGAGTGTGAACAGGGGATGCTGGAAATGAGTCTCGAAGTGGAGTGGGAAACAAGAGAGGATTTAAGGAGAAGGCTAACGAGCTCAAGTCAGCAGGCGCTCCTCTTTGTGCAGGAGTGGGGAAATCTTCTGTAGTCCCGGGTCTATGCCAAGGAACAACTTCAGAGGAGAGGGGAGTGATAAGGATTTCTCCCTCCAATCCTAGACTAGGAGGGGAAAACTCAGTAGGAACACTCCCAAAATTCAGGAAATGGGAAACCTCTGAAGGAGGTCTATTAAGAAATTGAGAAGGAGAAAATGGAGTTCTTACAGAAGGAGATGGTGGATTACCTATTTCGGTGATGGGAGCTTCTTCTTCAGGGGCCTTTCCTTTTCTGAGAACCACCTCTGGATCAGTTTCAGGTGTAGCCAGAGGCAGCTGTGGATGAGACCACGTGTGTCTACCTCTGAAAGCCACAATTAACATGGCAGGTTCTTCACAGTGGAGTCGTCACAATGGAGTCGCTAGGTGCACAACAACAATCTTTAAAAGGCTCTGATACCTGATGCACCTTCAGAATCAGAGGCTCAATGTCATTCAATCCCAGGGAAAATTTTCAACTTCATCCCCGGCAACAACGCCAAAGATGTTGGCGACGAAAGTCACTCCTGGATTGCAGCAAGAGCAGAGCCTGACGCCCCTCAATTTTTATTTCATGATTGGTTTATGAAAGGGGTGATCGAATGGAAGTCAACTCAAAACAATATTGTTCCAACTTTGAAACTAGGCCAGGCATGCATGGGCAAGTGAGGTCTTGATAAACTTCAAACAGTGAGTTGTAATAAGGGTGAGTAGGGGGAAGACTTGTATAAGAAGAGTGTAGGAGTCTGTCATAAACAACCGGTTTCTAACAGACTGTGGGAGAAAACATCCAAACGCAATATCCTCTTACATTCGAACATAGAAAACCAGAGAATACAACGATGCAACGATAAATCCTTTATCATAACACAATTGCAACAATTCATGCGAATCAGTCGGTCATGAACTCCCTTGGTATAAGATGAAAAACTTAGATGGAGTAGGAAAACTGTTTGTCATAAAACAAGAAATCTCATATACAGAGGCACAACCAGAGAACTAGAATGGTCGTTAAAACTTTACAGTCGGGAGCTTCTCTCTATCATCGATGATACCAAAAATGGAAAAAATGCCTACATATACTCAAAACAACAACAACAACAGAATCGAGACGTTGCATTAAAAACATTGCGTTTGCATGGCTTCTGACAATCTGGACCTGTAGTCTCTGAATGATCGTGCACCTATGGCAGACGCAATCGAACTCCTGATAGTCCCATGGGCGAAACGACGTGCTTTTAATTCATCGTTGGACTTTCCCTTTATGGTGGAGATGATGTCTAACCACCACCAACTGCTTTAATATCTTCTTCCTTGGGATTGAGAATGGCCTGGCTAACTTGGCACCTTTAAGACATGGAGGGTCCATCGCGCTGCTACCTGGATTAGCCGAACGGCCTGATGAACGGATGTGGAGGCCAGTGCGAAGGCTGGGGCGTATAGTGAGGGGTGGTGGATGGGCAGAGGAGACATGGAGCGTGGGGCTTGAGTGGATACAGAGCAGAGACGACCATACATAGCCTGAGGGAGAGGGCTGAGGTGTTATTACGATGAGGCACAATGACGTAGGGGGATGACGGGGAAGTCATAAGGCGGTGGGACTGAAGGAGGAGGAGGGGCGAGTTGGGAGATGAAGAACACTTGGCATGAGGTGTCAGGTGAAAATGAGAAAAGGACACAGTGTGCCATGAGGATGAATGGACATGTGTCATGGAGAGAGGGGAACACATGGCAGCAGGGGAGAGGTGGCTCGGGAGGATGACATGACGAGGGGAAGGGCCCACGTCGATTAAAAATAGAGCAGCTGGGAAAGATGGGATCGCCTGAGCGCCATTGATCCGGGTGCTTTGATCTCGGTCGTTGGGAAGGTGCGCACCTGATTCCGGACCCCCCCCTCCTTATTAAAGGCAGAAAGGCAAGGGGGTCTAGAATTGCCTATGCGTCGTTGATCCGGGCGCTCTGATTATGATCGTTGAAGAGGTGCGCCCTCAATTTCGGACCCCCCGCCTCCGCTTAAAGGTAGAAAGGCGGCGGGGATCTGGAATCCAATGTGCGCCGTTGATCTGGGCACTCTAATTCCTGCCGTCTAGATTTGATTTCCATTTAAACACAGGCGCATTTTGCGTCCCAAACTTAGGGCAAGTGGGTTCTTAACCCATTCCTTCACATTTTACCCCCCTCTACAAGAAATGTCGCTAACATATCCGATGTCAATGTGCTTTGTGTAATGTTGTTCATGTTATTTATGCATATATTTTCTTAATGCACTATTCTTAATGTATGATAGATAGATCTATGAATGCTTAGTGCTTTATAATGTGAATGAATGCTATATATGGGCTTATGCTATGGGATAAGAGGTTTTAAGGGTTATATCTTGGTTGTTTCTGTGCTAATCTATAATAAGGGTTAATCTACGATGTGAATAAGAATCATAACTAAATGCATATTGTTGGCTAAGTGCTCTGTTAAGTATTGTGATCACAGATCTATGTTCTATCTAGTTTGTAGAAACCTGAGTCTTTCAACCCCCCCTGCCTCTACCTTGGGTGAGACTTCATCTGCTTCGCAGGTGTTGCCGAAAGGGCTGGTAGTTAGGGTTTTGTTGGTATGTTGTTGAAGCATAGAACCCTGGGTCTGCCCCTGTGCCAATGCCAACTCTAGTGACTAAAAACCAATAACCAAAACCACTATCAATATAATCAACAGAGACAAGGCAACGATAGAACACTGTCGACGATGCACCACCAACTCATAACAATCAACAACATACCCAACCGGACATAATGGTTCCCTCTATCAAACCGGGATTGAGAAGTCAAGGGTTTTCTCTGTGGAACAACACAGGGAGACTAGAGTCAACCCCCCAACATCGGGTGAGTACCTCTGAGACCAACGGTATACACACAGGGTATACCACTAATAAATTCACAGACAGGGTAACAATTCTCATGATAAGAGAGACTATGAACAGAGGAGCAAGGTTTCATTTTGGTCCTGTAACAATACTTAGAACACGCAGGGTATAATCCTCGTGGTTTTCCCAATCAACTGAAGAACGCTGACATAAAACAGAGTCGAGAAATAGAAATAAAACTTAAGCAATCCCTTTGGCATAACGACTATCATAACCCCCTGTGCAAACACGAGTAACATGAATGAACCCATACCCAAGTGAATGATATGCAGTGACACAAAGTGTTTCAAACCCAACAAACCCCATAACAACAAATGAATGGGTATGGTGATAAGAAAGCGTGGAGATGGCTAGCCAATCTGGACCGAATGAAAACCCTTAAACCAAGACCAATAAGGATGACAGAGAGCCTTCATGGATTCTAAACTCAGAATGATCAAAGAAACTGTAACTTCAAACATTATTGCAATGGAACCACACCAACCATTCATTCCAAAAAAATATCACAAATTTACATAGTTTCCAAACTTAAGGAAAGCATAGACCCATACATCACTGAGCCAATATCTATTTCATAACCAGAGTGGGTTCACGGATGGTGAAAATACATACTTGTAACCACGAAAACCTTAAAAACATGAGCTTGGTTGTATAGTTCTTCATCTGCTTGAAAATCGGAGCTTAACCACAACGAACAAAATTGAACAATAGCCAGGGTGATGGCCAGTGGAAGGGGTATGGAGTGATGTGCAATAAATGCACGTCACCTCCATCCTCAAGTCATTCAATTCCTTAGTACATGCCAGTGCACTAATCCATTAATTCATTCAATTAAACCATGCATTGAAACCAACATCCACCAATTGCCAAAAGCACCACCCTATGCCACATTAACCACTACCAACCACACTATAGCGCGTGTCACATGCTTTTCCATATAAGCCAATAAATAAAATAGCCACTAACCCTGTTAGCTAGGACTAACAACATTCCATTTAAACTTCAAAATGCATAGTGCAACATTGTGTAGCATAGTAGCATAGTTTAATTTCTTGCTTAGATTTTTCCATGTTTCCTTTTCCTTTTTCTTTTCCATGACTAACACATGTTTTGTGCAGGTGTAACAAATAATAAATCATGGCACAATATCATAACAGTTCACATAAGCCCTGGTGATATGGAAATGAGAATTTTAAGTAAGGACACTCACACATAACATAAATTTTCCATTACCCATTTGTTGCGAATAAAACCAATATTTGAACATCAATCATGCTCAAACCTGTAAGCAATGTCGAACAACCTCATAACATCAAATAAGAACTAGATCAAATCCTCCAATCCACAAAGGGGTCCCACCTACTAGTATTATAGATATATCATTAACTTATAATAATATGCTTTAGCAATACTTTGCGGGCTAAAAAAAACTTGTTGCGATTTTAATCGTCAACAAACTGGCGATACCACAGGGAAATTTGTTTTCAAGAGATTAGAACTCAGGACTCATGGTTTCGCAGGCTGGAACAACATGCCAAGAATATATAACCAAGAAGTTTATGCAACAAGGGGTAGTGAGCAGATTTAATGAAAAAATGACCGGGAATTCAGGAATAACTCATGAAAAGTGTTAAGTATGAGGGGTTTTACCACTATGTGCATAATCATTCAACCGCGATCAACTCTTAAATTCAAGGAGAAAATATATGGAATTGCTCTCTTAAATTCTCAAATGGATGAAGAAAAGGAAGGCAGAAGTAGAAATAACCCCAAAAATAATAATTCTAGACAATAGTGGAAGAAGATAACAAATTCAAGGGTTCTTTCACGGGAACCAACGTAACAGTTGTGTAAGATGATAGAAATAAGATTGCAAAATGTAAAACAACAAAAATAAAATGACTTAATGTAAAATTAGTAGGAAATGTTTTAAAACAAAAAGCAGAAGTCAAACTATTGTGAAAGCAGAAAAGAAAATAGTGAAAAATTGGAAGCAGAGCTAAGTTACTAGTATACAGAAAATCCAAATTGCGTTAGCATTTTTCATGTTGGTCCCACATAATGTTTCAAGTGAGAACAATTAGTAATGTAGAAAAACAATTGCTCAAGTAAATACTTTAGAATGCAAGAGATAGTATCCAAGACAAAAGCAACTTTGAACGGATGCAAAAATAACACTTGGAACTCTGAGGTAATAATAAGCCCTTTAACGTGTACAATAAGATCATCAAGATATATATGGATACTAATCAATTCATCCAGATTTGTCAGTATAGGTATTTTAAGAGCGGTACTTGCATCAGGTAAGCCAGAAAGTAGGAATTTATAATTCATGGTACCCCAATTAGTGATAAGAGTGGTTTTGTGAGCATCTTCCCCTTTTCCCTTGATTTTACTATAACCCAAAAAATTGTCAAGTAAGGGCCTCATCTGTGACCTTACAACCTGCTGCAGAATCATTTCTAAATTAAGAGAAGGAAAAAGATTTCTCAGAATATCCTGACTAGAGGTGAGAAAATTAATGCAAGTTCTAATATGATCAGTGGTCTTCGAAACAGGTACCCTATTGGGAACCCATTCAGGGTAGACTAGAAAAATGATCGCAATCCTTAAGAAATTTTCCAACTCCCTTTGACAAGTTTCTTTAAATGTAGAGTTACTAGGTCTTAGTTTATGCCTAACTAGTTTCATGCCTTCCTTGATGAGGATAGCATGTTGTATAAGACTAGGATCAAAACCACGAAGATCCTCATAAGACCAAGCAAAAAAATCTTGAAATCTACCAAGTAGCTTGGCCAACTTCATTTCTTATTTATCAGAACATTGGACACTTATTTTAACATTCCTTGAAGATTTGAGTTCCCCAATGTTCAAGGATATGGTTTCACCCACCTTCATTCTTGACTCTTATTCTTTCTGTTTCTCTTTATTGCTTGCATCACTCAAAGAAAATGAACTCTCTAGAGAAGTCAGGCCCTTAGGAATCTTGTTGTCTTCTATGGATATAGTTTCCTTGGGCTTAATAGGTTCATCTTGAATGAAGGTACACATTTTCTCATCGTTATGGAGGGCCTGCCAAGATTCTAACTTGTCAGGGATACGTGGACGATATAGAGATTGAAAAGTACAATCAAGCCTATGTGGCAAAAGTTGTCGATTAGGAGAGGTTTTAAAAGCAGCTAACCGATCAGCCATTGAATTCAAATCCCTCTTAACATGAGTGATATTGAAAGATAATAGGTTCGAGATAAGTGCCCAAACAATTTGGGTGTATCATTTTATCAACTTGTTGCTAGGAGAGTAAATTTTACATACAAGATTCACAACAAGATTGGAATCCCCAAAAACTAAAAGGTGACCACAACCAAGATTATAGGCATTCTTAATGCCCAATAATAAAGCTTCGAATTCTGTGACATTGTTTGTGCCAGAAAACTCCAACCTATAAGAAAAGTTATGGATTTTTCCTACTGTAGAAATCAAGACAATTCTATCTCTATTACTTTCATTAGAACATGAACCATCAGAGTGCATGTGCCACATACCATCATCTAAATCAATTTGTTCCAAAGGAATGTTATCCTCTTGAACAAATATGGAATATACCCCTAGGTCCTCTTCAATATAGTTTATGTTAGGCCATGGGACACTCTCTATGTAAGGTGAAATCCTTCCCTCTCTAAATACTATAATGTTTTTACCATTCCGAGGAACGGATAAATGTGTTCTATCGAGTGAGAGGTATCCACTCGTTAAATCTTTCCAATATATTCCCAAGATGATTGAGTAATTACTTATTGGCATGTAAATTACCTGAATGTTGAGGGTTGTCCTTATTTCAGGATGCACACACAAAACTAAGGTCACATATTTAATCTAACCTATGGTCGTTTGTTGTAGACTATTATAGGATAGCATGCTTCTGGTGTTTTCATTTGTACAAGACAAGCCTAACTCTTCCATAATAATATTCAACATCACACTTGCGCCCAAACCGCCATCAATGAGGCAACAATGGGAAACCTTATCCATAATTTTTACAGAAATATAAAACAGGGGGATTTTTTACAAGGTATCTAAAGTTATGTACACCTACTTTATTTACAGACGAATCATGTTCGTTCACCTCTTCATAGAGACTGGATACAACGGAATTTTTTCCTTCCATGAATTGTTTCAGATGCATCTGTTGTTCAGGGATGAAAACCACGTCCAAAAGGGTGGCATCTACTTTTATGTTGGCCAACTTATTCAAGATATTGTACTTGGAAGAGGGGAGAGGGGGGGGGGTTTCCTTTACTGTCAAGAACCTTAGGAACATGAATAGTAGCAGTGGCTGAGGATGAGCTTGGGATAGAAGAATTACGGGGAGGATCAAATTTTCCCTTGGGAGCATAGGCTTTTTTCCTAGTGTTGATGATCATGACATATTCTGGCTCTATGAAATCTAGGACAACGATAGTAGTTTCTGGTCTTTTACCAAAGATATTATCTCTGGCACTCTTCCTTAATTCACATGTTGCTTCCTCATGGTGTTCCTCACAGAAGTTACACCAACTTCGAGGCAAGATAGCTTTAGGATGAAAATTACTTTCAATTGGATCTCTGAAGGGAGTTGCAGAAGAGGATGAAACTCCAAGGGTGAGAGGTGAGATAGTTCCCTTTCGCTCAAACACTATCGTATGATTATTCATGTCTTGTACTAGTTGTAAGAGGGTGGACATGTCTGTCTGTTTAATCTAATCTCCCTGAGGAAGACCTATTCTTTCAAGCTATTCTTCATACTCTAAACAAGTATGCATAGTGGAACTGAGAGTATCAATGTATTTTTTCTCAAGCCTATGATGGTAAGGGGAAGATAATGCATTGTAGTAATGCATGAAAGCAGATTGGTTCTGAGGTCGAATGAGTTTAGGGATCTGATTGTATAACTTAGTGAAATGCAAGTTGAAGGACTTGATGGTCTCATCATCCTTATAGGCGATGTTTTTGTATTCCTGTAACTTCTCGGCTGGGATTTTAGATTGCCCATAAGTGGATCTGAACCAATATATTAACTCCTCCCAGGTAGTCATAATATTAGGAGGAAGGTCAAAGAAATAGACCGCAACCTTTCCCTCCAAGGAATTGACAAATAAGAGCATGCAAGTATCATTGTCATTGGCTCCTATGTTGTGACAAGCATTAGAAAATTCCACCATTTGTTTGTTTGTAGTGACAATGTTATTTCCCAAAAACCTAGGAAGATGTTCTTTGAATTTAGGAACTGGACGAGTACCAGGTGTTAGGTTAAGAGGAGAGGACACATGCCACAATGTGGTTGTGGTGTCTTCTTGAAACTAAAAAAGCCCATACTTTTTAATGACTTTGGTGGGGTTTGTGGTAGATTGGATAGGGATATGGTGGCTATATAAGCTAGAAATCACTAATGAAGATGAATACTGAGAGGAGGAAGTACTTCCAGTGAAACCAGAGCCACCACTAGAAGCCATATTGTGGATGATAGGTGAAGGATAAAAAGACGAACTTGAATAATCAGACAAAGTTCTCCTTAGAGAACTTTGTTGGGTATATAACACAACGTTCCTTCTTCCTATTTCAGCAATAGGATTAATTTTAGGTGATAAACCTCTTCTTCTTCTAGATACACGAGAGTCTAAGGGCATGAAAGAAAGGCCAAAACTGAAGGGACAAGAAGGTTACTGCTGATTTCTAGGCTGCCTACGTCTAGCTTCCCAACATTCTTGGGCACTAATATCTCACTCAATTTCTGCCCATGAATGATTAAGCTCAACATGAGTATTGCTAGTGTCTAAAATGGTGTTAAACAGATTCAAAGCAATGTTGGTCTAATCTTAAAGATTGGGCTCAATATTGGTCTTCCTTGCAACAAGTACATTCATTTAGTAGTAAAACAATCAAAGAATTAATATAAGAAAAAAATGTATACGATGATAATCGAGTATAAAAATTAACCAGAGAAATATTGAAGATCTCCCCAGTATGGTCGCCAAATAAATGTGGACGAAAAGATATGAAATGATCTTACTCAAGCATTTTCAGATTCTTCTTGGCTAAATAAAAATATACGGGAATGTCACTCTATGTTTATAGCTATCAAAAATAATATCCTAACTCACAAGTATTGATTACAAGTGCTTAGGCTAGTCTTTTTACAAATAAAAGCTTGCTGGAAAATTCATTATTAATATGATTTTTTGAATATAACAGTTGCGGAAATAAATGTAGAGACAGAAGTAAAGACACCAAGATGATAATCAAGATAGATGAGACATAAATAAGTCATTTATTTCGTTCCAATTCATCAAAGAGTCATTCTCTTTACAAAGTTTCATGAAGAAGTTTTGGACCAAAGTCAAACTTAGACGTCCTTGATGAAACATACAAAAGGACCTCTGATAGAAAATCAAAACTAAACTCTAAAAGCTGGATCAGCTTGCCACAGATTGCTTCCCACTGGAATCTTCACAATAGCCTTTGTCAGTCATGAAAACTAATTCACAAATAGACAAGTCTACACAGACTATCAAAGATATATCAACACCTTTGAAAAACAAGTGTCTGAATGATGTAATTCTGCCTTGAATATTGTTTTCTACAATAAGACCCTGCTATCATAAAAAAGAATTAGGCTTGTGAACAGTTAAGGAATTAATGAAAAATGAACTATCTCAACACAAAATCAAAGAGAAAACCTTAGTATGCTTCTCCTTCTATGCCTCCCCTTGTTCCTCCCTTTCCTTTTGCCTTTAAGCAAATTAGAATTGGTTGAAGTAGTTGAACTACCTCATTAGTTAAGTTAACTAAAAACTCAACCAACTTTTTAGTTAGGGGGGAAAAGTAATAATCATAATAAGGGTTACAAATAAATAATCACCAGTAGGTGGGACCCCTTGTGACTCCCTTTAGTTCTTAACAATCATAAAATAACTAGTTAATTAAAAAAAACACCCATCCTTGTGACCCCCATCATCACATTCATATTTGACAATTTATCTCATTGATATTGGAAATTATTTTCAAAAATATATTACTCATATATCCAAAGAAAACATGTTGTCCAAAAAAATTCTAAAGTTAACCGTCAACAACAATAAATAAAATAAAACTCAAAAACCATATTTACCACTCTGATATGAAATCCTTCCTTGATTGTTTCTATCACCGTTTGATTTCTCTGAATTTTCCTTTGGTTGCGTTGAGCCTTTAGGCCTAATCTCGATGATCACATCAGAACAATCGTCCCTCAAATGCATCTAGGATGACACGGATTTATCAGATCCATTGGAGGGTGAGGAAGGGGAAACAGTGGATTTTCCTTTGTCAGGGGCATGGTGGGTCTCAGTTTTCAATCTTTTTCTAGCATGGGAGGATTGCACTGGTGAGTGGGTAGGGGCTACTTGGACAAATTGATTGTTAGGTGGGGGAGCAGGTAAGGAAAAATTGGGCCAGCCATGATGTTGGGAGAATGTAAGGTGGACAATCTCTTGCCATCTGTCATTTTTAGGAACCTCGGGTTGCAATGAGACATGAAGGGGCATGGGAATACCAGGGGCTTGTGGAGCTTGGAAGGGAGGCATTTCAGGCCTAGTTTGGACCACTCCTTGCCCAATCCAATTGAGAAATCCAGCTTGAAATAACTGGCCTAACTCTTGCGAGTCAACATCAAAGCGTATAGAGAATCTTGGCCTTCTTGGGCCTCTGTTCCAATTACCTCTCCCTCGATTGCCTCTGCCATGGATACCTTGGATAAAAAAGTTCATTCCTGCATGTATGATTGATTAGAAAATAGTTCCTTTACAACCATACATGAAAACTCCTTAAAAATATGAAATAGACTTTGGCTCAGCAACATATTAGACTCAGGCAATCCAATCCATACAAATTGTTTAACTGTTGTCAATGAGAAGGGGGTGAACAAAAGGTCATGGGATATGCGAGGGTTTTTTATTGAGTGAAACATGATAAAATGAGGGGTAAAAGAAACATGGTTATTGCTCAAAGACAACAAACAATCAATTGTAATGAAAACCAA
Organism: Picea sitchensis; assembly: GCA_010110895.2. Classification (NCBI taxonomy): domain Eukaryota; kingdom Viridiplantae; phylum Streptophyta; class Pinopsida; order Pinales; family Pinaceae; genus Picea; species Picea sitchensis. Next base: position 64,118 of record SNQJ01S0037391.1, read on the forward strand.
ATAAAATATCATTGTGATCCAACCAAGAAATGAGATTTCAAATTGCTTCAATACATAATTCTTCTTAACTATAATTAAATTTTAAGAACAGGGAGTGAAAAATGAAAGTGGGAAGGCGATGGGGTTGTAATTAGCGAAAAGCGAAATAATGGTAGGGAAAGAGAGAATATATTGTTCATAAAATTAATTAAGTAATCCATAAAACCATTCTATATCAAACATAAAAATAAATAACACCAACCAAATAATCATTGTGATCAAATGAAAAACTATTGTGTATAATTCAATTAATTTTGTGCATTAACTTGCTCACTATTTGTAATCACATCTTTAACACAGTGTCACCAAAACAAGACAATATGCATCTCACAACAACCTGTAGAAGGGTTATGTTTCTTCTCATTATCCATTTAATGTTTTAAAAAAATTCCCAAATGAATACACAATCTCTTATTTCCACTCTGTTCAGCGTCAACTCATCAACCACTGCCCACGAATTATTTCAATAATCAAATACAGACACAAAAATCATGCCAGATTTCGTCTTTTGATTTGTTTAATAATTAAATTGTAATGAGATTATACTGTCACAGAACCTCTGTCTATCTCTGCTATGATGCATGATATTCATCAACGCACATAACAGACAACCAAATACAATCATCAATATTTTAATTGCATAGATCCTGACTTGCCATTTAAACACACATAAAACAATCACCATTTCAACTCATACTATTCTTGGAATACACATACCATTCGACAAAACACATAGTATATTTGTGACTATACAGGTCCAACTACTCTGAATCTAAACATCCACAATGTTGGGTTATCAATCAATACAATGAGGCAACAATAGTAAGTCTGATTTCATCTCACAAATTGATCAAATTTGCAGCAAAACCATATTGTTTAAAAACCCATGACCATCTCTGATGGCACAATTAATAATATCCATAGCATATACATTGGATGGCCATGCCATAATTACCATGATTGCAATACTCCCATGGAAATTTAAAACCCACAGTCACAACAATCATCAACTCAACCTAACATGTTGTAGGAAGGCCACACATACCCACGCATTATGCATGAAGCATTACCGTGACTTAATCAATTAAAACTAATGTTGGGTTAACAATTCAATATTCGCAATGTAAAAGACAATGACTGTGCAATATCATTTCTCCAATCAACCAATTAACCATACTGAGCTTATCAATTTGACTGTTATAATAACCAATTGTAGTGACTAAAAACCAATAACCAAAACCATTGTCAATATAATCAACAGAGACAAGCCAATGATAGAACACTGTCGACAATGCACCACCAACTCATAACAATCAACAACATACTCGATTGGACATAATGGTTCCCTCTATCAAATCGGGCTTGAGAAGTCAAGGTTTTTCTCTGTGGACCAACACAAGGAGACTAGAGTCGACCCCCCAACATCGGGTGAGAACCTCTGAGACCAACGATGCACACATGGGATATACCACCAATAACTTCACAGACAAGGTGACAATTCCCATGATAAGAGAGACTATGAATAGAGGAGCAAGGTTTCATTTCGGTCCTGTAATAATACTTAGAACATGTAGGGTATAACCCTCGTGGGTTTCCCAATCAACTGAAGAGTGCTAAGATAAAAAAGAGATGAGAAATAGAAATCAACCTTAGGCAAGCCCTTTGGCATAACGACTATCATAACCCTCTATGAAAACACTAGTAACATGAACGAACCCTTACCCAGGTGAACGATATGCAGTGACACAAAGTGTTTCAAACCCAACAAACCCCATAATAGCAAACGAATGGGTATGGTGATAAGAAAGCATGGAGACAGCCAGCCAATCTGGACCGAATGAAAACCCTTCAACCAAGACCAATAAGGATGAGAGAGATCCTTCATGGCTTCTAAACTCAGAATGATCAAAGAAACTGTAACTTCAAACATTATTGCAATGGAACCACACCAACCATTCATTCCAGAAAATATCACAAATTTACACAGTTTCCAAACTTAAGGAAATCACAGACCCATACATCACTGAGCCAATATCTATTTCATAACTAGAGCGGGTTCATGGATGGAGAAAAGACATACCTGTAACCATGAAAACCTTAAAAACGTGAACTTGTCCGAACAGTTCTTCCTTTGCTTGAAAATCGGAGCTTAACCACAACAAACACAATTGAACAATAGCTAGGGTGATGACTAGTGGAAGGGGTATGGAGTGATGTGCATTAAATACACGTCACCTCCATCCTCCATTCATTCAATTCCTTAGTACACTCCATCCCACTAATCCATTAATTCATTCAATTAAACCATGAATCAAAACCAACATCCGCCAATTGCCAAAAGCGCCACCCTATGTCACATTAACCACTACTAACCACACTATAGCACGCATCACATGCTTTTCCATATAAGCCAATAAATTAAATAGCCAATAACCCTATCAGATATGACTAACAAAATTCCATTTAAACTTCAAAATTCATAGTGCATCATCATATAGGATAGTAGCATAGTTTAATTTCTTCCATAGCTTTTTCCATATTTCCTTTTCCTTTTCCATGACTAACACATGTTTTGTGTAGGTGTAACAAATAATAAACCATGGTGCAATAGTATAACAGTTCAGATAAGCCGTGGTGATATGGAAATGAGAATTTAAAGTAATGACACTCACACATAACATAAATTTTCCATCACCCATTTGTTGCGAATAGAACCAATATTTGAATGTCAATCATGCTCAAACCTGTAAGTAGTCTCGAACAACCTCATAACATCAACTAAGAACTAGATCCAATCCTCCAATCCACAAGGGGGTCCCACCTACTAGTATTATAGATATATCGTTAACTTATTATAATAGGCTTTAGCAATACTTTGCAGGTTAAAAAAAACTTCTTGTGATTTTAATTGTCAACAAACTGGCGACTCCACAGGGAAATTTGCTTTCAACAGATTAGAGCTCAAGACTCATGGTTTTGCAGGCTGGAACAACATGCCAAGAAGATATAACTATGAAGATTATGCAACAAGGGGAAGTGAGTGTTGGCCCTTGACCAAGTTTTGGAGAACTTGGGTCGTGCTTGACGGATTTTGGACTTCGACAGGCTAGTCGAAGGTCGAGCACAAGGTGAAGCAGAGATCATGGGATCTCGTCACCTTTTGTGGACCTTTTTGGGTTAGGGTTTATGTAACGGGTATGGAATGTTGGCCCATGGGTTTTTACCCATGTTTAGGCCTTTTTTTAATTTATAAGTAGATATCTAGGCGATGTAAGAGTAGGGAGACCTAGTAGGATGGCTTGGTGCTATGCTAAGTGCAAATGATTGTAAGAGGCTTTGTGCATACTATGTGTTGAGACTTGCAGAGCTAAGTGCAAGTCATTTGTAGTGCTTTGTGCACTGACTGTGTAAGGCTATGTTCCTAGATCTACTCGAGGAAGGATGATCTGGCAAAGTGCATGCAGATCTCATGTCCTATGCAAAGGGGTTTTGTGGCTCTGTGCATGTAAGAAGATTGACAAAAGATAATAAAGAAGAAGAAGAATTGGTGGACATAGCCCCAGGCTGGGGGTGAACCACGTATATCCTGTGTTGTGATTGATTTGTGCATCATGGTTGTTATGTTGTTGATGTGACTTATGCTTAGTGTTGTTATCTTTATGTATGATGCATTTGATATAGTAACTTAGTGCATGGTAATGTGAATGAATGATAGATCTTATCTGCTTATATATGCTAAGCGCTTGAATGTGTTAGATCTCATTGAATACTGCACTGCTATGTAGTTAGGGTTTACACCTGCAATGTGAATAAGAGTTAGAAACTAATGAACATTAACTGCTAAGTGTTATGTTAAGTGTGGCAATCGCAGATCTGTGTCCCAGCTAGGTTGCAGACACTTGAGTCATGCAACCCCCCTGCCTCTACTTCAAGTGAGACTTCATCTACTTCACAGGTGTTGCTGAAAGGGACGATATTTAAGGTTTTGTTGGTGCATTGTTGAAACGTTGAACCCCGGGTCTGCCCCTATGCCAACAAATGGTTTCGTTGTCGAGACACGAAACTATGATTGCTAGGAACTAAAGAAAAGAAAAAAAATCTTTGTGCATAGATCTGTTGCCCTAGTGCACAGTATCCCACTTGACTTGTGAAGCTCTATTCTAAGAAAGGAATCATATATGAAGAAAAGAGGTAAGATCTTAAATCTGTGTAATCTGATAAAGGTAAGATAAGTGAAAAAATTTGTTTCTAAAGAATGGATCTAGGTATGTTTGATATATTTGGTCCTATTCTGAGAACTAGGGCATAGTTAGAAGAAAGAAGAAGATATGAAATGAATAGATCTTATAGCAATAGTGAAAGATATATTATTCCTATGCATAGAAAGAATGTTTGGACTAACTAATGGATGTCAGATCCTATAAAGAATTTTTTGCAGGTTCAACACTGTGATACCAATGTGCAATACATGAAAGGTTGGGGATCATTTAAGAGAAAGAGAGGATTAACCCTTTGTTACAATTGTAGAAGACCGAGACATATTGCTAAGGAATGCCCTGGTAGAAACCCTATTTGTATTTGTTGTAAATCCATGAACCATGAAGTTTTGGATTTCCCTAGAATGATTGCTAAGGATGAAAAGATGAATATGAGACAAGGAAACCATGATAAAATCCAAGAGACTAAAGATATGATAGAACCCCAGAAAGAATCAAAGACTATACTATTACAGATGAAAGAAACCCTAAACAATCACAGAGACATCAACTTATTAGAGATCTTAAAAGAAAAAGAGTGCATAGAAACAAGAATAGGAAACTTCGACATAGACTGTGTATTGGAGGCAGAAACACAAGTGAATATCATGACAAAAAGAACTTGGGAAACTTTGGGAAAGTCGGCTATGATTCCTTCACTGGGAGGAATAGGATTGTTTAAAGGAAAATTGATAACCCTATGTGGAAGACTTGCCAATGTACCTATGGTTTCTCATGGAGCATTGACAGAAGAAGGATTCAAGATTATTAAGTTTGTTGAGAACAGTGTGCCATTTTCTCTTTTGCTAGGAAGAACTTGGATTGAGAAAGATCAAGTCAGAAGTAAAAAAGAATAAGAGGCTCTAGAATAGAAAAATAAAGAACTAAGAGATTTCTTGGCTACGAGAATAGCACACTTAATAGAAGAGAAGGAGGACAATTCGAAGCTACTAAGAGCCAGAGACCTGGTTGTCGAAGTTGAAAGAACGCAAGAAGGCTTAAGCAACCTATCCATGCAAGAAAGTAGAGCACCTACTCCAAAAAAATAAGAAGTATTACTCTCGGACCCTATGAAAGAATCTCATCAGCGCGAAGTTAATATGTTGAGTACAGATAAGAACAAGAATGGAAAGAGAAATACAGAGACAAAGATCCCAGGAAAGAAGGCTAGAAAGCTCAGCAAGAAGAAAGCAAAGCTAGAAAAATTGCAAGAGGTACCAGAAAGGACTTCGTAGAAGGGAGATTTACAGAACTTGAACTTCGCCGGAATATCATAACAACACAGATTGGCACTTTTCCATGACAAAGAGATATAACCCTTGGAGGCATCCCGACAGTTAGACCGACACTCCAGAATGGCTAGAAAGGTAGATATTGCCGAAACATTCATCATTGGACCGTTGAGACTGCACCCTAATGGATGGAATCGCATTGATGAAGGCTTTCTTGTCCATTGGAGGAATTCATTACGGCATTGTTTATTTATCCCATCGAATGTTGCACCGAGAACACTTTTTCCAATTGTGATTATTTGAGCCCACATAAAGATGACTATTATTGTGTCATGCTTATTGAGACCTTGCCACTTGTTCTATTACCTTGAGCATTTGATCACCAACCTGAGATACCTGATCTTGAGTGTGCATATCAGATGACATTAGCACAGTAGAAAAGTATGTCAAATAAATTCTAATCGACCTCATGGTTGAGAATGTGATATGCACAGGAATTTAGGCTTCATTGACGCGAGGAGTGCAAGCATCCCCTTCAACTGCTCGTGGATATGGACCATCCTGAGATACGACCCAGAAACGAACCAAGCATCGTGATGAATTGGCAAACATGAAGCTCATCCCATCAGTCATGCCTGACTACATCCCACCTCTGGCTGGCGTGGTGAGTCTTGACAGTGTCCCAAGGGACTTCGAATACATGTTGATTACTACATACCTCCCAAAGGGGATACGCGCAGTGAAACCTCAGTTGGATAAGATTTTGACATTGAAGATCAATGACTTCAACTCGGGAGACTGCAAGAACTACAATATGCTCGCACCTCATAATTATTTGAGCAAGACAAAGGGGAAGAATTCAAAGATCATCCCCCAACCATGGACCATGGACATCACGAGGTCCACCATCTTGAACATAATGAAGATACCCCACTTTGGAAGGCACTAGAAAGTTAACGCATGTGTTAAACTCCTGATTTTGTGCTTCCATGGTGGTTATATTTGGATAGAAAGACCCATCACCGTAGATCCAGTGTTGATCCATAGGATCACTGGATTAAGAATGCAAGGCCTAGACCCACAAGACGTTTACCCAGGGAAGGTTGCAGATCGCGCCCTGGTGCAGACAATCAAAGATACCTATGATGATGTGGAAAAGGGGAAGCGAGGCTAAAAGGTAGCCTCCATCCAGAATGGTGCAGTGCACCTCACCTGCCAGTTGATCACAGGTAATCTAGTAAGGAATAACAGACCCACGCAGGTCACAGGGTTCATTGTTGACCTTGCAGGAAAATGCATGGAAGGGCTACAAATGAACTGGCTGAGATACCTCTTCAATCAATTAGAACAAGACTGCCACAAATCTTAGGATTAGGGCTACGAGTTCCATTTCAGTTAGCTAATGATCCTCATCATGTTCATTGATTGGGAGATGCCGGAAGGTGCGACCTTCCCTGAAATTAAGCCATCAGAACCACTAGCGGTGAAGTTCACTACGCTCTGGTATTCGAGTGACATGGCTAAACAATGGCAGTCAAACACAGTGTACCAGACCTATTACCTACAGTTAAAAAGGGCTATTGAGTCCTTCCCTCGCATGACGTCGAACACCATCCAAAGTTTCAGGCCCTATGCGAAGTTCCGCATAGATAGACATTTTATATACATCACTATGCATAGAGATGAACACAAGGAGGAGTTGTAGAGTTTATACAAGTTCACTAAGGAGGACATGGAGGAAATCACTACGGAGTGGCCTGAAGAATTCTTGGTACCAATTGACCAGGAAAAACTGTCCGACCCCGACCTCATCGGAAGTCATGTGGTCACTCACGAAGAGTATGATGCACCCAGTAATGGCATAAGGAAGAAGAAGGAAGAAGTACAGGAGCCCCACAACACATCAAAAGAGACTGCTTCATATTCACCTAGAGGGGGAGGAGGAGATGAAAAAGACAAAGAGAGGACAAAGAGGAAGAAGAACAATAGAAGCAAGTCAAAGTAACACCGCCTAAGGATCCCATCGATGAAGCTGAGACATCCGAGAAAAGAAAGGTTTCCCCCATGAAACCTACATCATGGAAGAAATCAAAAGCCAATAAACCACAATTTCAGACTGTGCTCACGGTGGATGACATCGACCTTATCATTCTCATTGTGTCAGACACCTCAAACGATATCTTGAAGAGGAGTGAATCCAAACAAGAATCCATGTATGATAGGATTGAAGCAGAGTTGAAAGGGGTACAACACGCCCTTTACTCCAGCCGCACAATGTATACTGCACCACCATCTTCTGAAGAAATTGAGTTGGGAGATGAGCCTTCCCAGCTACGCCGGATAGCAGATCCGATTGAAGCTTGACTTCGGCATGTCTAAAAAGCAAAATAATAGGCCACAGAGGCCCTGAAGAAAGAAAAGGAGGAAGCCACAGAGCAATGAAGGGTTGCACAATAGGGAAAAGATGACCTCCAAGAGAAGTTTGTAGAGGATAGAGTGCAAATCCTGCAGGAGAAGGAATAGCTTCTCGCAGAGCAGATGGAAGTTAAAGAAGCAGTCACCAAAGCACTTCTCTCTGTGACATGCTTAGAACAGAAGGAAGAAGACCCAGTGGAAAGTCAAGTGACAAAGCTTGTTGAAGCTATTCATCAGCTTCAACAGAGAGAAGCAGAACTAGAGCTACAAGCAATGCTAAACACTCCGTAGGAAGTGTGAGATCAAAGAGAGGAAACTCCCAGGAGTGCAATTGAGATAATCAAGGCATTAGCCTTGGAATTAAAACAACTCAGCAGTCGAAGTGCACAGACTTACGAGTGCCTCACAGAGGACCCTGAACTAAGGACATTGGAGTCATAGCTCCAGGAGGAAAATCAACAAGCAACATCAATGCAAGCATAGTTGAAGCTACTGTTAGTAGTTGAGAGGATGAAAATATCCCAGGAACAACGCACTGTTCAACAAAAAATCCATGCAATCCAGAGTAAAGTCCTAGAAGTGACCCAGAGACTCCAGCCAGTGTAGGACGAAGCTTGAATACTTTTCGAGGAGATTAAAGGACGAGGCGCAAAATTGGAACAAGTGGTCACTTCAGTGGAACATTGCTTGGAAGGACCAGTGAATGAGAAATTTATTCAGGAATTCGCTGAGCAGGAGGCTCTGGTGAAGCAACAGGTCAAAGAAGCTCAAGCCAAGCTCAAGGCATTTGAGGCAGAGATACCTAGATCAGAGTGACTCGGGAAGAGTCATAGGTGAGTGTTGGGGACCTATTGTACCTTGAACAAGTTTTCGAGAACTTGGGTCGTGATTGACCGAGTTTGGACTTCAACAGATTGGTCGAAGGTGGAGCGCAAGGCGAAGTGGAGATCGTGGGATCTCGTCACTTTTTGTGTACCTTTTTGGGTTAGGTTTTATGTAACGAGTATGGGATGTCGGCCCATGAGTTTTACCCATGTTTAGGCCTTTTTTTAAAGTATAAGTAGATATCTAGGTGATGTAAGAGTAGGGAAACCTAGTAGGATGGTTTGGTGCTATTCTAAGTGCAAATGATTGTAAGAGGCTTTGTGCATACTATGTGTTGAAACTTGCAGAGCTAAGTGCAATTCATCTGTAGTGCTTTGTGCACCGACTTTGTAAGGCTCTATGCCTATATCTACTCGGGGAAGGAGGATCTTGCGAAGTGCACACAGATATCTTGTCCTATGCGGAGGGGTTTTGTGGCTCTGTGCATGTAAGAAGATTGACAGAAGATAATAAAGAAGAAGAAGATTTGGTGAACGTAGCCCCAGGCTAGGGGTGAACCATGTATATCCTGTGTTGTGATTTCTTTGTGCATAATGGTTGTTATGTTTTTGATGTGACTTATGCTTAGTGTTGTTATCTTTATGTATGATGCATCTAATATAGTAGCTTACTCCATGGTAATGTGAATGAATGTTATATCTAATCTGCTTATATATGCTAAGCACTTGAATGTGTTATATCTCATTAAATATTGTGCTTCTCTGTAATTAGGGTTTACACCTGCGATGTGAATAAGAGTTAGAAACTAATCAACTTTAACTGCTAAGTTCTCTGTTAAGTGTGGTAATCACAGATTGGTGTCCCAGCTAGGTTGCAGACACTTGGGTCCTACAGCCCCCCTGCCTCTACCTCGGGTGAGACTTCATCTGCTTCGCAGATGTTGCTAAAAGGGTCGATAGTTAGGGTTTTTTGAACCCCAGGTCTGCCCTTGTGCCAACAGTGAGCAGATTTAATGGAAAAATGACCAAGAATTCGACAGTAACTCATGAAAAGTGTTAAGTATAATGGGTTTTACCACTGTGTGCATAATCGTTCAACCAGGATCGACTCTTAACTTCAAGGAGAAAATTTATGGACTTTCTCTCTTAAATTCTCAAATGGATGAAGAAAAGGAAGGCAAAAGTGGGATATATCCCAACAAAAATAATTTCTAGACAACACTAGAAGCAGATAACAAATTAAAGGGTTCTTTCAGGGGAAACATTGTAACAGTTGTGTAAAATTGATTTTTATTGACTAACAATGCCTTGCAGGAGTGTCACTATGGCAGAACTGATCCAACATCTATTTTTGACCAAATCAACTAAAATATGGTAAGCAACAAAAGAATGACAAAAATAAGATTGCAAAAAGTAAAACAACAACAATAAAATGACTGAATGTAAAAGCAGTAGGAAATGTTTTAAAACAGAATCCAGAAGTCAAACTACTGTAAAAGAAGAAAAGAAAATAGTGAAAAATTGGAAGCAGAGCTAAGTTACTAGTATACAGAAAATCCAAACAACATTAGCATTTTACACGTTTGTCCCACGTAATGTTTCAAGTGAGAACAATTAGTACTGTAGGAAAACAATTGCTTCTATAAATCCTTTAGAATGCAAGAGTTAGTATCCAAGACAAAATCAATTTTGAATGGACCTAGAAATAACACATGGAACTCTTAGGTAATAATCAACCCTTTAACATGTACAATCAGATCATCAAGATATATATGGATATTGATCAATTCGTCCAGAGTTGTCCATATAGGTATTTTAAGAGTGGTACTTGCATCAAGTAAGCCATAAAGTAGGCATTTATAAGTCATGGTACCCCAATTAGTGATAAGAGTGGTTTTGTGAGAATCTGCCCCTTTTCCCTTGATTTTACTGTAACCCAAAAAATTGTCAAGTAAAGGCCTCATCTCTGACCTTACAACATGTTGCAGAATCATTTACATATTAAGAGGAGGAAAAGGATTCCTCATAATAGCCTGACTGGAGGTGAAAAAATTAATGCAGGTTCTAATATGATCGGTGGTCTTCGAAACAGGTACCCAATTGGAAACCCATTCAGGGTAGACTGGAAAAATGATCCCAGACCTTAAGAAATTTTCCAACTCCCTTTGACAAGTTGCTTTAAATGTAGAGTTAATAGGTCTTAGTTTCTTCCTAACTGGTATCATGCCTTCCTTGATGGGGATAGCATGTTGTATAAGACCAGGATAAAAACCACAAAGATCCTCATAAGACCAAGAAAAAACATCTTGAAATCTACCAAGTAGCTTGGCCAACTTCATTTCTTCTTTATCAGAACATTGGACACTTATTTTAAAATTCCTTGAAGATTCAAGTGCCCCAATTTTCAAGGAGATGGTTTCACCCACCTTCCTTCTTGACTCCTCTTCTTTTTGTTTCTCTTTATTGCTTGCATCACTCGAAGAAAATTAACTCTCTAGAGGATTTAGCCCCTTAGGAATATTCTTGTCTTCTATGGATATAGTTTCCTTGGGCTTAAGAGGTTCATCTTGAATGAAATTAAAAATGTTCTCATCGTTAGGGAGGGCCTACCAAGATTCTAAATTGTCATGGATATGTGGACGATATAGAGATTGAAAAGTACAATTAGGCATGTGTGGCAAAACTTGTCGATTAGGAGAGGTTGAAAAAGCAACTAACCGATCAGCCATTGAATTCAACTCCCTCTTAACATGAGTGATATTGAAAGATAACATGTTCGAGATAAGTTCCCAAACAGTTTGGGTGTATCGATTTATCAACTTGTTGCTAGGAGAGTAAATTTTATGTACAAGATTCACAACAAGATCAGAATCCCCAAAAACTGAAAGGTGACCACAACCAAGATTATAGGCATTCTCAATGCCCAATAATAAAGTTTCAAATTCCATGATATTTTTTGTGCCAACAAACTCCAACCTATAAGAAAAGTTATGGATTTTTCCTATAGTAGAAATCAAGATAATGCTATCTATGTTACCTTCATGAGAGTATGAACCATCAAAGTGCATGTGCCACATACCATAATATAAATCAATTTGCTCCAAGGGAATGTTATCCTCTTCAAAAAATATGGAATACACCCCTAGGTCCTCTTCGATATAGTTTATGTTAGTCCATGGGACACTCTCTATGTAAGGTGAATTCCTTCCCTCTCTAAGGACTATAATGTTTTTACCATTCCGAGGAACATATAAATGTGTTCTGTCGAGTGAGAGGTATCCACCCATTAAATCTTGCCAATCTCTTCCCAATATGATTGAGTAATTACTTACTGGCATGTCAATTACCTGAATGTTGAGGGTTGTCCTTATTTCAAGATGCGCACACAAAACTAAGGTCACATATTTAATCTCACCTATGGTCGTTTTTTGTAGACTATTATAGGAGAGCATTCTTTTGGAATTTTCATTTGTACAAGATAAGTCTAACTCTTCCATAATAATATTTGACATCACACTTGGGCCCGAAGCGCCATCAATGAGGCAACAATGGGAAATCTTATCCATAATTTTTACAGAAATACGAAAGGGGGATTTTTTACAGGGTATTTAAAGTTATGTACACCTAGTTTATTTCAAATGAGTCCTCTTTGTTCACCTCTTCATATAAATTAACTACAACGGAAATTTTTTCTTCCATGAATTGTTTTAGATGCATTTGTTGTTCATGGATGACAACCATGTCCAGAAGGGTGGCATCTTCCTTGATGTTGGCCAACTAATTCAAGATATTGTACTTGGAAGAGGGGAGAGGGGGAGCTCTTACTTGACTGTCAGGAACCTTAGGAACTTAAACAATACCAGCAGGCGAGGATGAGCTCGAGATAGAAGAATTGCGGGGAGGATCAAATTTTCCCTTGGGAGCATAGGCTTTGTTCCTAGTGTTGATGATCATGACATCTTCTGGCTCTGCAAAATCTAGGACAACGATAGTAGTTTCTGGTCTTTTACCAAAGATCTTATCTCTGGAACTCTTCCTTACTTCACATGTGGCTTCCTAGTGGTGTTCCTCGCAAAAGTTACACCAACTTTGAGGAAAGATAGCTTTAGGATGAAAATTACTTTCAATCAGATCTCTAAAGCGGGTTGCAGAAGAGGATGAAGCTCTAGGGGTGAGAGGTGAGACAGTTCCGTTTCGCTCAAATGCTATCATATGATTATTCATGTCTTGTACTAGCTATAAGAGGGCGGACATGTCTGTCTCTTTATCCGATTCTCCCTGAGGAAGACCTGTTCTTTCAAGCTATTCTTCATACTCTAAACAAGTATGCAGAGCGAAACTAAGATTATCAATGGATTTTTCCTCAAGCCTATGATGGTAAGGGGAAGATAATGCATTATAGTAATGCATGAAATCAGCTTGGTTATGAGGTAGAATGAGTTCAAGGATCTGATTGTATAACTTAGTGAAACACAAGTTGAAGGACTTGATGGTCTCATCATCCTTATAGGCGATGTTATTGTATTCCCATAACTTCTCGGCTGGGATTTTAGATTTCCCATAAGTGGATCTGAACCAATATATTAACTCCTCCCAAGTAGACAGAATCTTAGGAGGAAGGTCAAAGAAATCGGCCACAACCTTTCCCTCCAAGGAATTGAAGAATAAGCACATGCACGTATCATTGTAATTGGCTCCTATGTTGTGACAAGCATTAGAAAATTCCACCAGGTGTTCATTTGTAGTGACAATGTTATTTCCTGAAAACCTAGGAATATGTTCTTTGAATTTAGGAAGTGGACGAGTAACAGGTGCTAGGTTAAGAGGAGAGGACACATGCCATGGTGTGGTTGTGGCGTCTTCTTCAAACTGAAAAAACTCATACTTTTGAATGACTTTGGTGGGATTTTTGGTAGATTGGATAGGGATATGGTGGATATATAAGCTACCAATCACTGATGAATATGAATATTGAGAGGAGGAAGTACTTCCAGTGCCACCAGAGCCACCACTAGATGTCATCTTGTGGATGATAGGTGAAGGATAAAAAGACGAACTTGAAGAATCAGACAAATGTTTCCTCAGAGAACTTTGTTGGGTAGTGTTGATGGGCCCTAAATCCCTTTACTCAACAGTAGGAACCAAACCTGCCATCGAGGCCCAATTAGACTCTGCAGCATTTGAGATGGAATGGTTCTCCAGATCTTGCGATCCAGCCAAATTATCGATGGGCTTTGTGTTTTCTTGTGAAGGCTCTTCCTTCATATAGGGTTATTCTTTTATGTATTTTCTCTTGGGTGTGACTGGTTTGAGAGATGCAAGCCGGTATAAACCAACTTGAGAAGTAACAATATTGATTTTTAACTATTGGCGAAGAGGCTGAGCTTGGGATATCTCGCTACTCAAACATGCAGAAAATGATGTTATGCCAAAGGGCCTAGTACTAATACATTAACCAAATGAGAATTCAATTATTGTCTGAGAAAAACTAATTAACAGAAAGAAAACACTCATGTAATCAATATCACGGTAAGAAAAATAATTCATCTACCATAACATTCATCACATAACAACACAATGATTTATCTTCATCATTAAAGCAAAGAACATCAAAACATTGCACCAGATAAGTTGACAACATAATCAATTTCTCTTACTCATTTACTGTATCATTCATGGAACATGATAGGAAGTAGTTCTTCTCCAAGTCCAATCACATACATCTGATGAAATAGCTTGTCTTTGGTCCAAAAGGACTTTCTCAATTCATAGCAGTCTCAAAATAATTCTTAACAACCAAAAAGAAAGAGTTATTACAACAACCATTGACTCTTTGTTCATTGGTCGATGTCTCTATTTATAATATAAAGTTTAACTGTAATTATCGGCTAAATATAGTTCAAGACAAACAAAAATCGCCACGTGGTGTGATCATCCAACAATTTCTTTAACAGTCCACCCGAGATGTCTCTTGAAAAGGGTGACTTCTTTCATATTCAGACCAGCTGATAAATAGATCTTCACAGGTTTGAGCCCATGGGAACCTGTGTTGTTCCATTGGGGCAGCCTATGCTCCTTTGATATCCACTGCATGTGCTCGGTACTTCACCAAACTAGAGTTCAACTATTGCAGCATGGATTGAGCTCTGATTGGGTGTTCTGCGAATTTTTGCACTTTCACTGGCTTTGCATCGGTGACCTTTCCGCACTCTTCGGCCCATAGAAAATCTTTCTCAGCATGTATATTGAACATGTTGCTCAGGTTGATAAATTCATCTGGAGTGTCAAACTCAGGGAGACTGACATCCTTCATCACTTTATTAATTTTACCCCAGTGTTTCTAGCACTTGGCCCATTGCTATTGGATTTCTCGGTGTGAGTCCCAGGACATCGTAGCCCAGTACTCGACAGATTTCTTCATGCGGTTGAGACTACTTTTTCCTACCAGTTGAATGCCATGTCTTTCCTTTTCTTGAACTTGTTGAACTGCCTCAATATATTCGAGTCTCTCTATTGCTTGTTGTGCCTTTTCATGCCATCGCTCCATCTCCTTGCACGTTGCGAGTGCTATGAGAGTGTATTCCTGGAACTCAACTACATTTGCGGTTAACATGTGCCTTTCTTCCTTGAACTCATTGTACACTCCGTCGAACTCACTTTTCAGATACACAGTGGTCTGCGTAGCTCTCATGTAGTACTCATCCAAATGGTGCAAGTGTTCGAGCTCCTTTAGGGTGGCGGCTAATTCTTTTTCATCCCTCCTGGATCTATCCTGGGTGGCATCAGAGAGGGATTTTTCCACGCCAATCATTTCAGACGTACAAGCGTCTATTGTGTTGATTAATTTCTCCTATCTAGTTACTAAGATAGAGTGATCCAAGGTGATCCTTCTTTTCTTTGCAGTCCTTTGTACGATGGCCTTTCTTTTTTTATCATAGGAGATCGCATAGATGTCTGCTACCTCTTCTACCGGCTCAAGTATCTACTGATCACCCCATGTGAGGTTGTTTTCAAGGCTTCCAATGGTGTATATCTGTTCAAGAGTGGACTCTCAAACTTCCTCACTTTGCTTTGTAGATACGACCTCCACTTGTCTCTCGTTGGGGATTTGAGAACTTGGTAGAATAGAGGTGTTGGGTCTAGACTCATTGCTTACTTGTTTGTCGGTCACAGAACTATCGATTTCCTTTTGTGGAGATTCTTTCTTTGTCTCCCCGGGTTCGAGTTCGTCACTCAGACCTGCCTCAGTTTCCAATTTATCAGAGTCTTTTGTGTTGAGGCTTCTTTCGGTTTCTCCTTCTTTTTGCGAGACCTCTTTGTCTTGAACTTGAACTTAGGCCTCAGGCGAAGGGGTATTCTCGGGGCTTTCCTCCTCTTGGACACGCACTAGGTATCTGTGAGATGGATTCAAACTTTCATCATCACTGTATACTTGTATAAGTTTTCTCAGGGTATTAGGCACTTTTGTTTCTATCGACACTCGACCTATCTCTGTAGGAATTATTTCACCTTCCGGGGAGTTGATCGGTGTCAATGGGGATCCAAGTTCATCTGATCCATTGGTGTTATCGGGATTTAAGGAGCCGGGGCCAATTGACTCCGTCAGGACACTTTGGATGGTAGTTGAAATTGTAGGATCGACGGTAAGGTGCAAGTTATCCTGCATTCGTTTCATTAGCAGTTGACCTTGTTGGTACAAGAGTTCTTCCATATCCGGTGTAGTTTGAACTTTTGGGGAATCCCTGATGTGTATCGGGGATTTCTGATGAACTCTCATGGCTTCAATGTCTCCTTGGGGATTACTTATTCCTTCATCCAATTCATATGTTGTTGCTCCTTGATGGGTCTCACCGATTTCTTGAGTTGTCTGCTCCAAAAACGTTGCCTGTTCTTCATAGCTCTAAACCTGGTTCCTCAAGGATCAACTTTCCTGGATGCCACCTCATTCCAGTCTTAAGCGTTCTCAGTGAAAATTTCATCCTCGAACCGGTCATGGGCATAGGGCCAATAGGATGATACCTATGACACGTGATGTAGGACCAATCCCTTGGGATCATGTTTGTAAAATCTGTCAGTTTGGAACTAAAATTCCAATTGACCAAGCCCAAGTTGTTTAGCATGTGCAGTGTCTTTGACGATGCAGAAGCCGATATGAAACCCATAAGGTATGAAATCCTACTTCTTGTCTTTTACTAAAGTTGCATTGTATCCTTGCAGGATGGTTTGATAGCAAATTTCCCCTAACACTAGTCGGTCGGGAACATAAATGGGTAATAAGTGGGGTGCCCCTATGGTTCCAAAAACCTTGATGTAGGTTTCTCATTCATCTAAATACCTGTGGCCAATTTTGGCTATAACCTTCTTTGCTTCATCTGACAATCTAGGGCATTCTTTCCTGAAGAGAAAGAAGGAAATGCGTGCAATAAACTGATCAGAGATAACAACATAGGATTTCTTGTACCTTTTTTCCCATAGGATGATGAAGTATACATGGACCGCGAGCTCCAAAGAGTGCCAATTCAGGTTCATCCTAGCAAAAGCGTTCCTGGTGCAGATGACATCTAGTAGATATGAAGACACGTAGAAGGTGGGGGTATCTCCCTCCTTCGGAACCTAAGCCTGTCTTATCCAGGTGATCAACTGTTTGGAGATGATAGCGCCCCAATTGAAGCATGTGCCTGAAATGGAGATTGTAAAAGCCAGAGGCATCCAAGCCTCTGAAAATCAAGAGCAGTCTTTCTCCCCATGTAACCTACAGAGTAGAGCCATGAGATATATGTATGGTTCCTTGATATTGGTTGTTGGGTACCATCCAACAGTTCGGTTCGTGAATTTTTTGTCTTCTCTCCACCAAGACGCCATGATTTTTCTAGTATCGTGTGGCTCATAGAAACTCAGGATGAACTCAGTGCTAATTTTTAGCTCTGAATCTCTGAGATTATAGTAACTCTAAACCTTTGATGGCAGGAAGACCCAGAAACATTCACCATTATCATAATTAATAAAACATTTGTGTGCATCAGCGTGGTTGATAATCCACTTCATTGGGTCAATGCAAGGAATGACTGGAGACCAGCTTGCCACCATGTGCAGATAAGCCTTGCAAATATTGGGGAGGACCTCATCATCGAGCTTCTTTTTATTAGGATCGTTGTGCAGGGTATATTCGAGGGGTTCTTCCTTCTTGATTTTCTTGAAAACTTCTTCCCAGCGAGGAAATGCCATCTTGGCTCCAATACTTGCCTCTGTGTCTCCGAAAGTTGGGTGCTGGACAAAGGCCTCCTTGGTGATCATCTTAATGACGAGAATCAGCTTGGAATCGAACTCTAATTGTCTTGCAACTACTGGGGAGGAAGCCTCTCCTACTTTTGATTCTTTCATTTTTGGAGCTCTCGGTGATTTCCTGGTGGAGGGCTTCTTCGGAGGCATTGTCCCTACAAATAAAAATAAATGCCCTTTAAACATGTATACAGAGCAGCGTTGGGTGAGGACATAAAAGAAAATGGAACATAAGAACCATTAGTGGATACATACCTGTAACGCTTGCTAAGACAATTTTTTAATACTCACTGAACTTTGGATGTTTCCTCCGGATGGTTACCTTCGTTCTTCTGTTTATCCTAAATTTCTTGCTACGCATAATAGGATCATACACAGTGACTTGAATAGGATATAACTGGAGAGGTACTACTAGTCATATCAATTAGTCAATACGAGTAATGAAAGCAGATTCAAAATAAACTACTATCGGATTTCTACAGATAAATCTTAACTGGTCGACGGCGGAGGCGCAGATGAAGGTGCATTGTATTAGCAGGTTTAATGGTTCCTTTTTATTCGTGCACGAATTAGTAACTAATGCATGATCTTACAAATTAACTAATAGCTTTGAATGTGGTGTACCTGACGCAGTTAGGGGTTAAACGTCTTGTCATGTCACATCACCCCGACGTATAGATCGGGGATCAACTACTATCAGAGTGTATACCTATATTGATATCCTCTTGATAAAACTTCCGACACCGATGATATTGGGGTTGGTGATCGAGGAAATTTTAGGTACACAGCTTATCGGCGGGCCTTCATCTTTATGAGCTTTTATCATCGAAAACGTTTTGGGCATCGGCGGTCAGCGGTGTCACTCTTCCTTTTGCACGACACTTCCTATTACATCTTTCTGTTGAAACCAAATGAATCGGCCTTCAGCAAAATCCTTCCTGAGGTTTATTCGTAGGAAAGAAACACTTTCATCGGCTGATGCCGATGAAGGTCAGCATTTGGCTACTTTGACTTCCCAAACATTTTTTTTCCACCTTTAACTTTCATCGATGCTGAATTTCTCAAGTGAGTTGGGGAAAATTCTGGGTCGTCGATTCCTTGAGTAGTAATTAAGTCTCTTTCAGAGTTAAGATGACTCTTTGTGGCATGTTCAAGTAGTCTTTAATTAATTCAATCATGAAATATATATAAGATAAGCGAAGGTATCAGTTTCATATTGAAGTGAAAAAAGGTCAATGCAAAAGATCGAGTGGTACCCGAAAAAGTAAATGGTCACAGACTTTTTATGGTGTGTTGAGTACTCAACAAATGGTGATTCACTGGTTGGAAGCAAAATAT
>SNQJ01S0037391.1:85701-114529 GCA_010110895.2 Picea sitchensis
AAAAAAAAAAAAAAAAACCATATTTTCCACTATGAGATACAATCCTTCCTTGATTGTTGTTGTCACCCTTTTATTTCTCTGAAATTTCCTTTGGCTGCACTGATCCTTTAGGCCTAATCTCGCTAATCACATGAGAACAATCATCCCTCAAATGCATCTGCGAGGACATAGATTTATCAGAGCCATTGGAGAGTGAGGTAGCAGTGACTTTTCCTTTGTCAGGGGGCATGGTGGGCCTCGGTTTTCAATATTTTTCTAGCATGGGAGGATTGCACTGGTGAGTGGGTAGGGGCTTCTTGGACAATCAGATTGTTAGGCGAGGGATCAGGTAAGGACAAATTGGGCCAGCCACGATGTTCAGAGACTGTCGGGTGGACAATCTCTTGCCATCCATCGTTTTCAGGAACCTCAGGTTTCAATGAGACATGAGGGGGCACCGGAATACCAGGGGCTTATGGAGCTTGGAAGGGAGGCCTTTCAGGCCTAGGTTGGACCACTCCTTGCCCAATCCAATAGAAAAATCGAGCCTGAAATAACTCATGTAACTCTTGCGAGTCAGCATCAAAGTGTATGGAGAATATTGGCCTTCTTGGGCCTCTGTTCCAATTACCTCTCCCTCAATTTCCTCTTCCATGACTACCTCGATTGAAAAATATCATTCCTGCATCTATGATTGATTAGAAAATAGTTCCTTTACAACCATACATGACAACTCCTTAAAAATATGAAATACACTTTGGCTCAGCAACATATCAGACTCAGGCAATCCAATCCATACAAATTGTTTAACTGTTGTCAATGAGCAGGGGGTGAACAAAAGGTCCTGGGATATGCAAGGGGTTTGTATTGAGAGAAACGTGATAAAATGAGGGGGAAAAGAAACATGGTTACTGCTCAAATACAATAAACAATAAACTGTAATGCAAACCAAAGAAAATATCACCATGATCCAACCAAGAAATGCGATTTCAAACTGCTTCAATACATAATTCTTCTTAACTGTAATTAAATTTTAAGAATAGCAAGTGAAAAATGAAAGTGGGAAGGCAATGAGGTTGTAATTAGAGAAAAGAGAAATAATGGTAGGGAAAGAGAGCAGATATTGTTCATAAAATTAATTAAGTAATCCATAAAACCATTCTATATCAAACGCAAAAAGAAATAACACCAACCAAATAATCACTGTGATCAAATGAAAAACTACTGTGTATAATTCAATCAATTTTGTGCATTAACTTGCTCACTGTTTGTAATCATATCTTTAACACAGTGTCACCAAAACAAGACAATATGCATCTCACAACAACCTGTAGAAGGGTTATGTTTCTTCTCATTGTCCATTTAATGTTTTAAAACAATTCCCAAATGAATACAAAGTCACTTATTTCCACTTTGTTCAGCGTCAACTCATCAACCACTGCCCACGAATTATTTCAATCATCAAATAGAGACACAAAAATCATGCTCGATTTCGTCCTTTAATTCATTTAATAATTAAATTGTAACGAGATTATACTGTCACAGAACCTGTGTCTATCTCTACTACGATGCATGATATTCATCAATGCACATAACAGACAACCAAATACAACCATCAATAGTTTAATTGCAAAGATCATGACTTGCCATTTAAACACACAGACAACAATCACCATTTCAACGCATATTATGCTTGGAATACACAAACCATTCGACAAAATGCAAAGTATTTCTATGACTATACAGGTCCAACTACTCTGAATCTAAACATCCACAATGTTGGGCTATCAATCAATACAATGAGGCAGCAACATCAAGCCTAATTTCATCTCACAAATTGATCAAATATGCAACAAAACCATATTGTTTAAAAACTCATGACCATCTCTGATGGCGTAATTAATAATATCCATAGCATATACAGTGGATGGCCATGCCATAATTACCACAATTGCAATACTCCAATGGAAATTTAAAACCCACAGTCACAACAATCATCAGCTCAACCTAACATGTTGTAGGAAGGCCACACATACCCACGCATTACACATGAAGCATTGTTGTGACTTAATCAATTAAAACTAATGTTGGGTTAACAATTCAATAATTGCAATGTAAAAGACAACGACTGTGCAATCTCATTTCTCCAATCAACCAATTAACCATACTGAGATTATCAATTTGACTGTTATAATAACCAAATGTAGTGACTAAAAACCAATAACCAAAATCATTGTCAATATAATCAACAAAGACGAGCCAACGATAGAACATTGTCGACGATGCACCACCAACTCATAACAATCAACAGCATACCCGACCGGACATAATGGTTCCCTCTATCAAACCGGTCTTGAGAAGTAAAGGGTTTTCTCTGTGTACCAACAAAGGGAGACTAGAGTCGACCCCCCAACAGCGAGTGAGAACCTTCGAGACCAATGGTGCACACACATGGTAAACCACCAATAACTTCACATATAGGGTGACAATTCCCGTGATAGGAGAGACTATGAACAGAGGAGCAAGGTTTCATTTTGGTCCTATAAAAATACTTAGAACACGCAGTGTATAACCCTCGTGGTTGTCCCAATCAACTGAAAAATTCTAAGAAAAAATAGATCCAAGAAACAAGAATCAACCTTAAGCAATCCCTTTGGCATAACGGATATCATAACCCCCTGCGAAAACACCAGTAACATGAACAAACCCATACCCAAGTGAATGATACGCAGTGACACAAAGTGTTTCAAACCCAGCAAACCCCATAACAACAAATGATTGGGTATGGTGACAAGAAAGCATGGATACAACTAGCCAATCTAGACCGAATGAAAACCCTTCAACCAATACCAATTGTTATAACCCTAAATTGCACCATATATGCATACCTAGCATCAGGCCATCTTACTTGCTATTTTTTCCAAGCCACCACTAAGAAACTCTTCTTAAAAACCATATTTTTGAAGATGTAGGCGTCCTGCACCATTAATCCCCACGTATGTACGCTAGCTGCATCATTATTGCCCACGTACGTATGCTAGCTGCACCATTACAACCCGCGTATGCCCACAAAAGTTGCAAAAATCAAAAAGTTGCAAGGAATTCGTTGAGATTATGGGCTATTGGATAGTTTCCCAACTGTTCCACTGCCTATAGCCCGTCACCCAACTGAATAACCATCCTTTTTGTCATAAAAAATGAGGTGTTGGGATCTCATTCCAAATCTAAGAATATGAAAAGTGAAACTCTACCCATTTCACTTTTCCCCCTTGCCCCAAGAATTTGCAGCCACATTGTGAGTTTTGAGCCAGAATTCCCTTATTCTTGCCTTTTTCCTCATTCCTATGCACATGCCATTTCCCTAGAGAGAATTGTAAGAGTAGAAGGATACGTGGAAGCAGTTGGATCTTGGTGAAGAGGAGCCCGGACCAGGTTCGAGTAGCACTCGCCGATCTCATTGTAAGTGACTTTGTGAGATTAATATAAAGAAGTACTTTTTATGTCCCGCCATATGATGTGTTCAATCTTTATGTTTGATTTACATTTTATCATGACATCTAACCCACTAATTCATATATAAGATTATTTTTCATAGTTTCTTCATTGTCTTTTGGTGAATGCAGGTTGACCTTGGGAGGAGACTTGCAGTTGAGGAACAACCGAACGCAAAAGGATTGACACCGGACATGGATTTCAAGGTAGAGTTACCAGATCCTTTTATCTTTGTGTTTTATGCATGAATGTGGGGTATTGTCGGGGTAGTTGTTGAAAGTAGGAGACTTTAGAAGGTTAGCTCTACTTGCACGTTGAATCCTAGTGTAGTCCATAGGGGGGTTTTCCCACTATAGCAGAATTGGCGACCATATTGGGGAAGCCTATAGGGTTTTTAGGGGATAGTTTTTTTGGTGTCTTTAATTGGTTTGATTATTGTTTCTTGAGTTTTTTGTAAGTTTATGTGTCTTTAAGGGGTTCTGGTCTGCCATACCAGTATCCCCTTCCTTGTCATCTTTGATTGTTAGTTATCTTTTTGAAAAGTTACAAAGTTGTATGTGGCCTGCAGTGGTTCTGCATGCGTACATACACGCCCTACCTTTAGACAGCCCGCGTACATACGCAGGTTGTTGAAGTATCAGTTGTGTGCTTGTGTCAGGAAAATATTTTTTCAAGAAGAGGCAGTCATCCTCCTCCCTGATTGAAGCCAGAATTCTAACGGGTTTTCTTGATCTAGTCATGGTCTCTGTTTTTACAGTCTTTAGCCTAGGTTTGACATCAGTCAGCTTTTTCTTTATCAATATTTCTTGTGTTTTCTTGGTTAGGGTTTGAGACGAGTTTGCAAGTATTTTTTGATTAGCTTGTTTAGTATTGTCAGTGACTCTCTGTGATCTGCAGTAGACTAGAAGTTAGTTTTTGGTCTTGTCTTGTCTTCACTTTTTCCCTTTTACTCTCTTTAGAAGAAAAGAAAAAGAAGTTGTTTTCAAGTTTCTGATTTTGAAGCATAAAAAAAAAGATTTCATTCTTTGTTTGGTTAAGTAGTTAGGTTAGTTGCTTTACTTGTCAGGAAAAATAGTGTTTTCTTAAGTTCTTTACTGAATACTTAGAACATTAAGTAGCTCGTAGTTGAGTGAAATCTTGTTTCTTGGTTTTCCTTTAAAATATCTTAGGAAAAAAAAAGTAGTTTGAAAAGTTGGTTAAAGAGTTTAAATTTACAAATCTTTATTTGTCAAAAAGAAGTAGTTTTTTCTTTCAGTTTCATATAATGATCTTCTCTTTCGTCTCTTAAAAACACACCATTGGTTTCACTACCACTTCCTTGACCTAAAACAACCACTTAAAATTAACGATAAATTAAAATTAATTAGACTTTTTGTTTGTAGGTTCCATCAACTAGTCTAGGCTAGAGCCTTGATTTAGGTTGGAGAGGAAACTCTTCAAGGCTATAAAACAAACATAGAAGTTTGTGTTAGGGAGTGTCAAAAAGTCCAGTAAATGTGGAATTTATTCAGGACCCCCCTCTAACACAAGGGCTAAACACAAGGTCGCGTGTGGAAAGGTAGCATAGATAACCCCTCCAAAGTTGGACCAATCATAGTGGGGAACGCATATAGAGGGATTATCTTGGGATTCCATTGATCGCATTTTCCACGAAGCTTCATGGGTCTCAAATCCATTCAAGGTCCTTAGTCATCTTCTGGAACACTTTATTTTGATACCCTTGATAGGTTTCGGGCTTGATACCCTGCTCATTGCAGTCCACCCGACTGTTGACTGTACCCGCCTGGTGACTATTCACGCACTGGAAATCTAGTTGCCTTTTATTTTAGTGACTTACATAGGTGACTGCGGGGGTATACCATGGTACCTAGGGCAGAAATTGGGCCATGCTTTGCAGAGTATACCTAGAGAGTGCTTCCGTATTTGAGTTACACTTGCATCGGTAAGTTTCTCTAGTGTTGGCTAGTGTAACTGTTCTTCCAACTAGTTAGTGGCTTGATTGCTTTATCTCATAGGAACTTTTCTAGTGTGTGGTGGTTTTCAACGTTAGTAAAATCCCTAGTGTTTCATTGATTTTCTCACACAGTGGAAGAGAAAGAGCTCCATCGGTCACGAAGGCTTTTGGGCCTTCCGCCGATTGAAGTGGAGCCACCACCACCACTGCTAAGGCGAAGACTTGACCAACAAGGGTC
The DNA here is from genome assembly GCA_010110895.2 of Picea sitchensis. NCBI lineage: Eukaryota > Viridiplantae > Streptophyta > Pinopsida > Pinales > Pinaceae > Picea > Picea sitchensis. Next base: position 91,365 of record SNQJ01S0037391.1, read on the forward strand.
ATTTGAGGTGACCTGGCAGCAGGAAACTGTACCCGAGCCATCCCCAAGAGGAGAACACTTGAATCTAGAGGAGCCTACCATTTCTAGCCTTGAAGAGGAATCTCTTGAGTCGTATAACTCCTTGATCACTGACTTGTCGACACCCATCGTGGTACAAGTTTTCCCTCCAAGGATAACTAATCACGAGCGTCAAATAGTCTTGCAAGAAGTGATGGAAGAAAGCATTGCTACTTCGTCTGGGAGTCCTCATACTCCCTCAACGACTGTCACCATAGGGGGCATTCTGCCTCCTAACTCACCCTCACAGGTATGGACCACTATGGTCTCTACTGCCTCTACCTCTGGCAGTGGTGCAATTCCGTCTATGGTGATGATCATCACTCCATTCACCTAGAGTGCAACGGGCCCTTCGTTTCCATATGGGATTCCTAGCTTTGATACGAAATCGGTCCTATCCTACTCCACCCTATAGACCATGGGTCTGGGGGCAAGAAGCTCAAACACTCCTTTGCAAGGGTCCATGGGGCGCACCTCATCCCCCTATAACACTTTCCCTTACGACGAGGTTCATATACCTTCATCGTCTCCCTCGCTCGGAGGCGCTTCTCAGCAACCCGTCTGGCCGGCCATGAACTACAACCTGTCCGGAGCAGGTAGTCAAGGAACTTCTTCCAACACCACGTAGGTGGGTTATTTTTCATTCTCTTTGTTCGACGCATTTGGTAACAACACATTCTCGTCATCTGTCGTCTCGGCTGGGGGAAGTCCTGGTTTTGGACAAGAAAATCCTGTGCAGGGTACTATTTCTACACAAGGGGAAAATACCTCACAAGGACCTTGGAATCCGTGGCAGGGATCAATCCCCTCATCAGGGATGCCAATTGGGGGAAACCCCTTCTGTGGTCAATGGAACCTTGAGCAAGGCTCTATACTTATTCTCATCGAATCGGCAGGGGCAACCCTTTCCAGAATCTTTGGAACACAACTTCAGGAGCAATCCCTTCTCATCCCTCAATGTCCAATTACGGGAGTCAGTTGATGACGTCTCAACAAGCACAGTATCTGTATGTCGGCCACGGCCATGGTTTTTACCAAAACCTTGGTTATCAACCTAAATTTTCCTAGCAACCTGGTGCCAGCCAAAATCCAGGATCCTTTTTCCATGTACATATTCAACAACCCAAGCTACCATTTTTGGAAACATTACATTTGCTAGACTTGACAAGTTTATTAAATGGCCCAATCTGTCACATTCTGCATTGGCCTCCCATGCCAACGAAGTTTCCCTCGAACATTCCAAAGTTAGAAGGTAAGCCTAGCGAAGATCCAGGTGATCATGTGACTACCTTTCACCTATGGTGCTCATCCAACTCGTTGAAAGACGACTCCATCCAGTTGCATTTGTTTTAACACACTCTTATCGGGAGTGCCTCTAAATGGTACATCAAGCTTGACCACTCAAGATACTCTACTTTTGGCAAATTGGCCATGGTTTTCCTGAACCATTTTCAATTACCTGTGAGATACGATGTCGGCACTAAATTGTTGGCCAACTTTGAGAAAACAAAATCTGACCATATCTCGGATCACATTCGATAATGGAAGTGTAGGAAGAGTTTGATAAAGGTACCAATCCCACCATCTTTCCTGCTAGAGTGGTTCATGAAGTATTTGATCCCTCAGTTATCCAAGGACATTGCAATGTCATGAGTCTTTTCCGAGGAAGAAGCGATAATGAGATCTCAACAACTAGAACGGATATACTCTCAGTCTGGTTTACTTTACGAAGTTTTTCCAGATGCACCATGGTCTATCCTTGACAAGACCAGACACAAGTCTGGGCTGGTTCAGCACAAACGAATCTCGTTGATCAGTTGTCAAATCAATTGCAACAATTTTTGATATAGCAAACAGCGTCCAGTGAAACTTCTAGTTTGGCTACTCCCCCTACCTAAACATTGGATGTACACAGTGTGCAATCGACAAACCTGAAAGTCAACCACCAAACTGATGGAAAGAAGAAACAACGAAATAAGGGTAAGGGGGATAAGAAACCCACCAACAATGTTGGCGGGGGCAACACAGAGAGAAGAAAGTTGAAGTATCCATGTAACCTTTGCACGGAAGACCACCCGACTCACCTATGCCCTTGGCTCGTGGAGGCCATAACTCTATTGGCACAGCAGCATCCTGTAGTGTTAATGAACCCATTTCCTCATGGGAACAATTTATATCAAGCCTCTGCGAGCGTGGATGGGGGCAGTTAGGGACCCCCCTTCGTCATCTAATAATCCCTTGACCTCGAATTTTTATATGTTGAAAGGTGAGGCTCACATAGCAACTAGGACACACGATTACAGAATGCCAAGCACTTCTTAGAAGGGTAAAGAAGTCGAAAACCCATATGTTCCTCTCCATATCGATAAGACGTTAGGTGAAACAATGACACGCATCTTGAAAGTCGTGTTCAATAAAGCTTCCCACAATCCAAACACGAGGGCCACCCAGAACTACTCTGTGGTGGAGGATTTGTCACAAACCCCTTGCACAATGTACACTTTGGAAGTCCTCCAGAGCTACCCACTCAGAGAAAGGATCTGTTAGCTACCTTAGGATCTGCTGAGACTTGCAATCTAAGAACGATCATTCTTGATATGAACGACTTGAAGCCTCATCTCCCATACCACGTCGTGTTTCAGATAGTAGTGGCTTACACCACAAAAACATTTACCCAAAATATTTTTTGTACAGTGCTTTATGAGGGTGCCTCAACATGCGTGATGTCGTTGGCATGTTGGAAGGCCATCGTCCAACCCATTTTGTCTCCATCACCTACTCTTCTTACCGCTTTCGATGNGATGGTCATTCATTTAGACCACATGGAATCATTTCTTCTTTCGTCGTGCAGTTAGGAGGAAATACCATGTGTGTCAAAGTTGAATTGGTTGATGCACCTCTTAACTACAATCTCTTGTTAGGAAGGAGTTAGACTTATGCTATGTATGCAGTGGTTGCTACAGTGTTCTAGGTCTTGTTGTTTCCACATGAGGATCGGATTGTGACCTTTGATCAGTTGTCTTTCTCCCGTCCTGACCCTTCATCGGGGGCATCCACGGTCCCGATGATTGATAATCCACAACTCGACGTCGTCAATGTAGGGGTTGGTTTTTGCCCACCTTTGATGGGTACTTTTGATTACCCACCTCTGTCCGACGATGTCAAGTACATATCATCTTTCCTCGACCAACCCAAGGCTGAAATCTTTCAAGTTTCGTCGTTTCACACAACGTACTTTAATGATCCGTGGACTCTTCCTTCCCCATCGGCCATGATGGAAGGGACAAGGCACCATGGAATTTCCATGCCCTTGTCCATGGCAGAAGTTTCATACTCCATTGTTCAGCAATCTTCAGTCGACCCTGATCTGACTTCCGCACAGGAGTTAGATCCAATTCTAGAGCCTATTTGGGCTCAAGGTTCCCCCACCACTACTGATTCCTTAGACTTGGTCTTGCCCTTTGACGAGGTGATTATAGAGTCATTGACTGGTCCACACAGACCCTAGGATGATCTCCATCACAGATCTTATTTTCTCCTAGAGTTAGGAATAATAGAGGCAAGAACATTTGTATTGACTATGACTGGAGATAGGTCTTGTCATATTAATCCTCTCGCTACACATGCAGTTTATGCCGAGGGTAATATGGAAACCATCACTTAAACAATACCTATCGATATCTCTAGAACCCCTGGAGTTGTGGAGAATGTCTTCGTTGGAGCGGATTGCTCCCCTGAGGAGATTCGAATCTATGCGGATTTATTTAAATAATTTTGCGACGTTTTTTCCCAGTCTTACGAGGAAATTCCAGGCATAGATCCAAGAATCGTCGAACATGAAATAACGACTTATCCTGATGCCAAGATGGTCTGGAAGAAGCTTCATCCAGTTAATCCTCAAAAAGAAGCAGTTATTAAGGCTGAAGTAGAGAAACTACTCAAAGTTGGTTTCATCTACCCCGTCCAATTGACTCAATGGGTGTCAAATCTCGTTCCAGTCATTAAAAAATAGGGAATAATTCATGTATGTACGGACTTATATGATTTGAACAAGGCTTGTCCAACGGATAACTTCCCCACCCCATTCATTGACCAGATCATCGATGAATGCGTAGGTTGTGAGGTCTTTTCTTTCATGGATGGTTTTCGGGATACAATCAGATACAGATCAAGCCTGAAGACCAGCATAAAACAACTTTTATCTGTCCATGGGGTACATTCACTTATCAAAAGATGCCTTTTGGCCTGAAGAATGCTAGAGCCACTTTTCAGTGAGCCATGTCTTTTGCTTTCCATGATCTCAAACATATATTCGAGGCTTATCTCGATGATTTAACATTGCAATTTCGTAAGAGAGTTGATCATCCCACACACCTCCAGCTTATCTTTGAGCGATGTCACTACTATCAGATTCAATTGAATCCTAAAAAATGCAGTTTCTGCATGACATCAAGTCATCTTTTAGGTTTTATAGTTTCGACAATAGGGATCATGGTCGATCCTCTACAGGTTGAGGTGATAGTTCAATTGCCTCCCCCGTGCACAGTCCCTGAGCTTCAGAGTTTACAGGGAAAAGCCAATTTTCTTCGGCGTTTTATCGCAAACTATGTCGATATCACTAAAGGGTTTATGTGTTTACTAAAGAAGGATGTCCCTTTCCATTGAGACGAAGCCGCTCAATGCTCTTTTGAAGCGTTGAAACACGCCCTCGCGTTTTCCCCTCTACTTCATCCACCCAATTATAATAAAGATTTCTTATTGTATTTTTCTACAGCAGAGTCGACCATCGGTATGGTCTTCATTCAAGAGGATGATATGCTTGAAGAATATGTCATTTATTACCTAAGCCAAGGCCTGGTTGGACTAGGACTCAACAACTCCCACGTTGAAAAGATTGTGTTGGCAGCAGTACATGTTGTCCAGCGGTTCCGTCATTAAATCATGTTTCGCAAGACTACCGTCATTATCGTTGTGAATCTATTCCAATACGTGTTGACATGATGTGTAATCGACATAAAGATAAGAAAATGGATTGTTATCCTCCAGGAATTTGACTTGGATTTTTTTTCTACGAAATCTAAAAATTTGTTGGTATTCGCGGAACTTATCTTGGAACTTCCGATCAAATCAAGAGATGTTATGCCCGAAGAATCATCGATTAAAGGAGATATTTTTCTGATTACATATTCGGACCCATGGTATGGAGATATACTATTCTATCTCTAGAATTTGAAGTGCCCCACCTCTACTTATCGCGATGAGCGTCGACGTATATGCCATCAGGCAAAAAACTATCTTATTCTCGAGGACACTTTGTATCGTCAAGGTGTAGATTGCATCCTTCATCGGTGTCTCACTCATGAAGAAGTGAAACTCATGCTTAACGAATGCCACACTGGATCATGTGGTGGTCATTTGTCTAGGTTGGCAACAACCCAAAAGATTCTACGAGCATGTTGCTTTTGGCCGATGTTGATCAAAGTTTGTGTTGAATCGATCAAGAAGTGCCACCCGTGTCAGATCTTCTCCCAGAAGATGAGGGCACACCCCGCTCCTATGTTTCTCATCATTACAGTTGGCCCCTTCACCAAGTGGGGGATTGATTACACTACATGCCACCCCCCCTCGGCTAAGGGGCACCATTATATCATCGTAGCAGTAGACTACTTCACAAAGTGGGTCGAAGCTATTCCAACGTTCAAAGATGATGGTGAAACAACAACTCTCTTTCTATTTAACCAGATAATATCAAGGTTTGGTATCCCGAAGGAGATTTTCACTGCCCATGATAGTCACTTTCAGAACAAAATGATGTTCGAGTTAACATCAAATCTTGGGTTGAGGCGAGAATATTCATCACCTTACTACCCACAAGCAAATGGTCAGGTGGAAGCTGTGAATAAGTCTCTCAAGACCATTCTACAATGAACAATCAATTCAGCCAAGTCAAATTGGCATTTGATGTTGTACTCGGCATTGTGATCCTACCGAACATCTATAAAGAATACCACCAATTTCTCACCTTTTCAACTCGTTTACGGGCTGGAAGCAATCTTGCCTATAGAATGTCAGATCCCATCTCTTAAGTTGGCAGTACAGTTATTTCCAAACACTTCACCGCTTGAGGAACGCTTATTATATCTCAATCAGATCGATGAGAAACGTCGTGACACAGCCTTGGCTAATGAGACTCACAAACAAAAATTCAAGTGCTAGTACGATCGATTCGTTCGTCCTTGAAATTTATCCGAAGGCGACCTTGTCCTGGTCTATGACCAAGATAAGGATCCCCTCGGGGAAGGAAAGTTCAAACCCATGTCGTTCAGACCTTTCATTGTGAAAGAAGTATTAAAAAAGGGCACTTATCATCTGGTTGACTTCGAAGGGAAAGCTTTGGCAGAGCTTAGAAATGGGATCTACCTCAAGAAGTATTACTCGTAGGTGGGTCGCTTTGGGTGACTTCTTGTACAAATGTATAGTTGTTATACAGTTAGTTTTAGTCTTTTTTGTTTTATGGAGGTGTCATTTTTGATGTCATCTTTTTCACTATGGCAGATGTCAAGTGAATCAGAGGTGTTCATTGGGTTCATGGATGGCACTAGCCAACACACTCAGAGGCTTACTTCCCCTGCTTGGGTGATCTTCACACCTCAAGGCCAGTTACTATCTTCTGTAGGTATTTGTTTAGGTGACGCCATAAACAATGTCACCAAGTACAACGCAGTAATAGAGTTGCTTTGTGTCTCTTTGTCGCATGGTATCTCTCATCTTCGAGTCTACATAGATGCACAACTGGTTGTGTACCAATTCAATGGGGTTTATCGTGTTTATGATCCTACTCTACACCAACAATTCCTTAGGGTACGTCTCTTAGAACGATTCTTTGATTACATGAAATATATCCATGTGCCTAGGAGATTGAATCAAATCACAGATACTCTAGCTAATCATGTATTAGATTGGCATATTGCACACACGTAAGAAAAAGAACACACATACACATGTAAATACATTTGTAAATAAATGTAAACCATAAGAAATAAAAGATGTAAATACGCATATATATATCAAAAGTTTTAGAGTACATAGGTGGGCGCAAGCACCTCAAAAATACATATCCAGTACACGTCATGGGGCTTATGCCCTAAAAAATATACAAAAAGTTCCCTCGGCATGCAAGTGGTCCATCCTAACCTAAGGGTGGGGCCTGTTGGCCCTACCATAGAGAACCATAGTGAACCACGGTGTTTTCCAAATGTCGGAAGAATTGGACCCAGGTCCGTGGCACCCCAACTACATGAGGTTGCATCGATGGTGGTAGATCCTCAATCTCTGCCATAGGGACTACACAAGTGAGCGTGGTGAGGTTCCTCTCCACCCATCTCAAAAATCTCTCAGCCTCTCCAGCTAGAGGTCCCCTTGCTACTGTTGTTGTTGTTGGTCTGACAGCTACGACTAGTACTGCCTCTGGTTGAGGACGTCGCCTGGTCCTCGAGAAGTCTGATGGATGCACTGGTCCCACATCTATACATAAACAGATACACAGTTGTTAGATACTTTGTTTCCCATAAAAATGATATATATAAAAAGAAATAAAAATTAATTAACATTAAAAACAAACATACCTATCTCTCCTCGTTCTGCTCCGGGAGGTATGGGCATATTAGGATCCCTGGAGAAGTTGATCCCGATGAAGGGGTAGTCCTCTATAGACAGAATCTGTCGAGACCACTAGTCAAAGAAAGTATCGTTGAAGGCCTCAATGGTCCTCCCTCCCCCCTGTCCCAGTAACAATGTCGCCCACCTACACACTGTTTGGAAGGACGCCACGTGCCCACGTACTATCTCTCGCGGACTGAGATTGGGTACCCTCTTGAAGAAAAAGGAACATAGAACAGTCTTGAACCCAAAGTTTTTGTTATTCCACCCACAACACTCTATCAATTGTCTCTTCATGCAATCCAGCATGGTTGTGCTCTAGTCGAACACTCGTGAATTTAAGCACTGTACTGCACAATGCATGTGCACCCGAGAGGCTTGATGTAAGGCTGCAGATCCAGTGATCNAATAAGTAAAAATATCACTTACAGTGATAGGTTGGAAATCTTGTGGATCGACACCTAAGAACCCACTTTATCTGTGCCAGCCTTGTAGTGTAGCCTGGTTAATTAGGCTATGTTGTGAGGCCCAGGAGGAAAAGCATGAAGGTTGGTTGTTTCCCCTCTCCTTGAGAGGCCAGTCAGAAAATAAATATCCTCAGTCGTTGGAGTCAATGATTGTCCCTAAAGCATGAATGCCTCAGCATCAGCGTGCCCGTAATCTACCAAGGCATTCAGTAGCCTGGGTTGTGCCCTCATGAGTGGACACTGGAATAATTTCCACAACCCGCATTATTTTAATGCGGTGACAACAACAGGGTCTTCTGCGACCAAAGAATCAATGTCCTCATGCTCCCTCTCTCTCCAACGGAAATACATATTGAAAAATGACAAGTTCAAAGGAGAGTTAAATCTTGTATTTTTAAAATTTTTCATATCTTTGAGGGTGTATGCGGGTTGTATTGGAAACAGTCGCGTATGCACACTGGCTGATTGTTTTCTTCCCGCGTACACGTTGGGCCAACCCTTTATAGAGGTGTGCGCCCCCCAAAAAACCAAAATAAATGCAAAAGAAAAGTATTGAAATGCAAGAGGAGGTAGTTTGTACTTACTTGGTCCAAGCGGAAGTTATTTTCGTCCTTTGAAGCTCTTGGAATAAACTTCTTTAACAAAGGGATGTTTTTGGATTTTTGGTCAATTCTCAATTTGCAATGGTGATAATGACCTGCCAGCTTCTATTTATAGACTTTTTTGGCCCTTTTTGTCATTTTTTGAACCCTTTCGTCGTTTTTTTTGGCTTGAAAATCCTTTAACATGGTTCTTGAGTTTCTCATTGGATGTTACAATACACTTCACTTTTGGTTTGGAAAATGTTTTGAGAGATGGGTCACTTTTGAAGGTCCTTTGGTAAAAGTCGTTTTTTCAACTTTTTGCATTTAAGTTAAGATTCCACCTCCACTTTCTGCATCTCATTGTCTTTTCCTCTTTTCCATAGGATCGATCCTGCCGAATTGCGACACAGAACCATCATTGCTGCTTTAGAAGTGTCGTAATTTAGTGGTAGAGCCTTCCTTTACATGGATTCCCTAGGTAGATCCTGGTTGCATTTTGGTGTCCATTCTGGCCTCAATGACTTTAGTCTTGGGAGTCCTTGTTAGTCATGTCCTGATTACGAGTTTGAGCCTCATACGTATGATATGTCATCACTCTTGGCCTCACCCTCAGGACTCCCAAAATGAGTCTTCTTTAATCCCCTTTCAGACTCTATAAACATGAAAAGATTGTTGAGCGATCTTATTTCCCTTCACGCTCGCCAAACTAAAACTCGAAGGCACGTCTGTCTAGTCGTAGTTTACCCATTTTTCGGTCTGGACGGTCAATTATACGAACAAAGGTATACTCTAGGAAATTTTCTTCACTAGAAGAGTATTCTCGGGTATAAGTTTAACCCTTTTTTGGGCCTAAGGGACTAAATTTACGAAAAAGGAACCCCCACGGAGTCCATAGTTAATCTCTTTATATACTCCCTAAAAATGAAAAGATAGTTGAGTGACCTTGTTTCTTTACACTCATTAAACTGGTCCAGAAGAACATTCCCTATGGAGTCCATAGTTAAGCTCTTTTCAGACTCCTTAAAATTGAAAAGATCATCGAGTGACCTTTTTCTTTCACACTCGTTAATTGGTCCAAAAAAACATACACTGGCACGAGTTTACCCATTTTTTCATCTTGTATATTAAGGAGGAAAAAGGTACACCTCAGGAGATTCATCTCGCCAAGAGAGTTCTCTTCAGCAAATTTTACTTTTTCGGGCTAAGGAGACTAAATCTAGAAAAAGGTAGCAAGTCCATAGTTAAGCTCTTTTCAAACTCCTTAAAATTGAAAAGAATGTTGAGTGATATTGTCTTTGTCACACTCGTTAAAATGGTTTTAAATAGATGTATTTTTGGTGCTAGTTTACCCCTTTTTTGAATCGACTAGACTACCTTCGAAAAAGGTACCCCAGTGGAGTCTTCTTTTGTGTTTTTTCAGACTCTCTAAAAATGAAAAACCACCGATCTTACCTTCTCTGGGCTCGTTAAAATTTCATTGAAGGGCATTATCATTGTGTCCTATTAATCGCATTTTCATTCCTATGTTTTGGCCTAATGTCGGCTCCATGTTGCTCTCAATTGAACCTTTGAAGCATGCCTTATACACAAGCCTTGTAGCACTTTTTCTCTACACCTTGACCCATGGAGGAATTTTCGCAAGTGTCCTTTTCCTGCACATGTATCCTTGCTTTGAGCATTAGTGTGTTCCTTTCACTTGGACTTGCGACACTTGTTCCTCCTTTTTAATGTAGCATTCTTTTATTCTTTTTCAATCTTTCCAAAAATTATTGAAAAAGACAAAAAAAATCAAATATACCCCAAAAAGAGGATGGGAAAAGTATTTTCTTTTTATGGCAGCACAATGAGTCACCCTTGGACAAAGCACATCCTTTCGTTTGTTCATCAAGCTCTGGGATTTAATATGACCTTAGGAAGTTGTTCTCGCTACATAGAGTTGTGTCCTCCATTTTGTTATTCTTCCAAACATATGGAGAGTTTGTGTTGCCTCCTGCATCGTGAATTTATGTCAATGTCATGATGCCTGAGTTTGATCATATGTCGTGCTATTGTCCAAGGGAAGTTTTTACTAATCTTGAGTTGGCCCTTCTACAGTTTGTCTCTTTCCCTCATGCCCGACCATCCTGAAAGTCCAATCAAGTCCTTGTTCAAAATCACTGAAGTTCTATGCATGATCATTGAGATCCTCTTGTCTATTACCGGACGAGCCATCGAAGACCTCTGGGTAGTGAAGTCGTACATTCACATTACACTCCTACCCGAGTTTTGAATATCTTGAATTTGTTTCTCGAGCTCTGAAGACCTCATCTCCATCCATCTGGCATCATTGGCTTCTTGAAGATGGATACTATATATGTATATCTTTGATTTTGAGATGTAGATCCACTATGTATTGCTCGCTGATACAATTTATATAGTTATATGACATGGATCTGCAGTGTATTTGATTTGCAACCATGATTTATTTCATCCCGAGCATGGGTATGCCCACCTCGGTGAGACAATTGTTATTTTGCAGATGGCACCTCCCGAACTCTGGTCCCAGACTTACTCGCTTCGTACGTTGGTAAATATTTGTAATGTATTTCGTCCATCAGATGCTCTTCTGACCTCACACATTAGGGGGCATCTGTTATAAACCTAAATTGCACCATACATGCATACCTGACATTAGGCCATCTTGCTATTTTTGCCAAGCCATCACTGAGCAACTCTTCTTAAAACCATATTTTTGAAGATGTATGTGCCCTGCACCATTACTCCCCACGTATGTACGCTAGTTGCATCATCATTGCCCATGTATGTATGCTAGATGCACCATTACAGCCCGTGTATACCCAAAAAAAAATAAAAAATAAAAAATTTGCAAGGAATTCATTGAGATTACGGGCTATTGGACAGTTTCCCAACTATTCCACCGCCTATAGCCTATCACCCAACCGAATAACCATCCTTTTTTTCATATAAAAGGAGGTGTTGGGGTCTCATTCCAAAGCTAAGCATAAGAACAGTGAAACTCTTCCCATTTCACTTTCCCCCCTTGCCCCAATAATTTGCAGACACATTGTGAGTTTTGAGCCAGAATTCCCTTATTATTGCCTTTTTCCTCATTCCTAAGCACATGCCATTTCCCTAGAGATAAGTGTGAGAGGAGAAGGATACGTGGAAGCAGTTGGAGCTTGGTGAAGAGGAGCCCAGACCAGGTTCGAGGAGCAATCACCAATCTCATTGTAAGTGACTTTGTGAGATTAATATAAAGAAGTACTTTTTTTGTCCTGCCATATGATGTGTTCAATATTTATGTTTTATTTAAATTTTATCATGACATCTAACCCACTAATTCATATATAAGATTCTTTTTCTTAATTTCTTCTTTGTCTTTTGGTGAATGTAGGTCGGCATTGGGAGGATACTTGCAGTTGAGGAATAATCGAATGCAAAAGGATCGACATTGGATGTGGAGTTCAAGGTAGAGTTATTGGATCCTTCGGATCCTTTTATCTTTGTGTTTTATACATGAATGTGGGGTATTGTCAGGGCAGTTGTTAAAAGTATGAGACTTTAGATGGTTAGCTATGCCTGCACGTTGAACCCTAGTGTAGTCCATAGGGGGGTTTTCCCACTATAGCACCAATAAGGATGACAGAGAGCCTTCATGGCTTCTAAGCTCAGAATGATCAAAGAAACTGTAACTTCAAACATTATTGCAATGGAACCACACCAACCATTCATTCCAGAAAAATATCACAAATTTACACAGTTGCCAAACTTAAGGAAAGCACAAACCCATACATCATTGAGACAATATCTATTTAATAACTAGAGCGAGTTCATGCATGGCGAAAAGACATACCTGTAACCATGAAAACCTTAAAAACGCGAGCTTGGTCGAACAGTTCTTCCTCTGCTTGAAAATCGGAGCTTAACCACAACGAACACAATTAAACAATAGTCAGGGTGACAACCAGTGGAAGGGGTATGGAGTGACGTGCAGTAAATGCACGTCGCCTCCATCCTCTAGTCATTCAATTCCTTAGTACATGCCAGCCCACTAATCCATTAATTCATTCAATTAAACCATGCATCGAAACCAACATCCACCAATTGTCAAAAGTGCCACCCTATGTCACATTAACCACTACCAACCACACTATAGCGCGCATCACATGCTTTTCCATATAAGCCAATAAATCAAATAGCCACTAACCTTGTTATCTAGGACTAACAACATTCCATTTAAACTTCAAAATTCATAGTGTAGCATCGTATAACATAGTAGCATAATTTAATTTCTTGCTTAGATTTTTCCATATTTCCTTTTCCTTTTCTATGACTAACACATGTTTTGTGCAGGTGTAACAAATAATAAATCATGGCGCAATAGCATAACAGTTCAGATAAGCCTTGATGACATGGGAATGAGAATTTAAAGTAAGGACACTCACACATAACATAAATTTTCCATCACCCATTTATTGTGAATAGAACCAATATTTGAACATCAATCATGCTCAAACCTATAAGTAGTGTCGAACAACCTCATAACATCAACTAAGAACTATATCTGATCCTCCAATCCACAAGGGGGTCCCACCTACTAGTATTATAGATATATCGTTAACTTATAATAATAGGCTTTAGCAATACTTTGTGTGCTAAAAAAAACTCGTTGTGATTTTAATGGCCAACAAACTGGCGACTCCACAGGGAAATTTGTTTTCAACATATTAGAACTCAGGACTCATGGTTTCACAGGCTAGAACAGCAGGACAAGAAGACATAACCAAGAATATTATGCAACAGGGGGAAGTGAGCGGATTTAATGGAAAAATGACCAGGAATTCGGGAATAACTCATGAAAAGTGTTAAGTATGAGGGGCTTTACCACTGTGTGCATAATCATTCAACCATTATTGGCTCTTAACTTCAAGGAGAAAATTTATGGAATTTCTCTCTTAAATTCTCAAATGGATGAAGAAAAGGAAGGCAGAAGCAGGAGATAACCCCAAAAAAAAAATCTAGACAACAGTGGAAGCAGATAACAAATTCAAGGGTGCTTTCAAGGGAAACATCGTAACAATTGTGTAAGATTTATTTTTATTGACTAGTGCTTTGCAGGAGTGTCACTGTGGAAGAACTGATCCAACATATTATTTTTGACCAAATCAACTAAAAGACGGTAAGCAACAAAATCATGAAAAAAATAAGATTGCAAAAAGTAAAACAACAACAATAAAATGACCAAATGTAAAAGCAATAGGAAATGTTTTAAAACAGAAAGAAGAAGTCAAACTACTGTAAAAGCAGAAAATAAAATAGTGCAAAATTGGAAGCAGAGCTAAGTTACTAGTATACGGAAAATCCAAACAGCGTTAGCATTTTTCACGTTGGTCCAATGTAATGTTTCAAGTGAGAACAATTAGTGTTGTAGGAAAACAATTGCTCCTGTAAATCCTTTAGAATGCAAGATTTAGTATCCTAGACAAAAGAAATTTTGAACGGACCCAAAAATAACACTTGGAACTCTGAGGTAATAATCAACCTTTTAACGTGTACAATCAGATCATCAAGATATATATGGATACTAATCAATTCATCCAGAGTTGTCTGTATAGGTATTTTAAGAGTGATACTTGCATCAGGTAAGCTAGAAAGCAGACATTTATAAGTCATGGTACCCCAATTAGTGATAAGAGTGGTTTTGCGAGCATCTACCCCTTTTCCCTTGATTTTACTGTAACCTAAAAAATTGTCAAGTAAGGGCCTCATCTGTGACCTTACAACCTACTGCAAAATCATTTCCATATTAAGAGGAGGAAAAGGATTTCTCATAATAGCCTGACTGGAGGTGTGAAAATTAATGTAGGTTTTAATATGATCAATGGTCTTTGAAACAGGCACTCAATTGGAAACCTGTTCATGGTAGATTGGAAAAATGATCCCAGACCTTAAGAAATTTTCCAACTGCCTTTGACAAGTTGCTTTAAATACAGAGTTAATAGGTCTTAGTTTCTGCCTAACTGGTTTCATGCCTTCCTTGATGGGGATAGCATGTTGTATAAGACCAAGATCAAAACCACGAAGATCCTCATAAGACCAAGCAAAAACATCTTGAAATATACCAAGTAGCTTGGCCAACTTCATTTCTTCTTTATCAGAACATTGGACACTTATTTTAACATTCCTTGAAGATTTGAGTGCCCCAATCTTCAAGGAGATGGTTTCACCCACCTTCCTTCTTGACTCCTCTTCTTTCTGTTTCTCTTTATTACTTGCATCACTCAAATAAAATGAACTCTCTAGAGGAGTGAGGTCGTAGGAATCTTGTTGTCTTCCATGGATATAATTTCCTTGGGCTTAAGAGGTTCATCTTGAATGAAAGTACAAATGTTCTCATCATTAGGGAGGGCCTGCCAATATTCTAAATTGTCAGGGATATGTGGACGATGTAGATATTGAAAAGTACAATTAGGCCTGTGTGGCAAATGTTTTCCATTAGGAGAGGTTGCAAAGGAATCTAACCGATCAGCCATTGAATTCAACTCCCTCGTAACATGAGTGATATTGAAAGATAACAGGTTCGAGATAAGTGCCCAAAAAGTTTGGGTGTATCATTTTATAAACTTGTTGCTAGGAGAGTAAATTTTATGTACAAGATTCACAACAAGCTCAGAATCCCCAAAATTTGAAAGGTGACCACAGCCAACATTATAGGTGTTCTCAATTCCCAATAATAAATCTTTGAATTCTGTGACATTGTTTGTGCCAGCAAACTCCAACCTATAAGAAAATTTATGGATTTTTCCTACAGGAGAAATCAAGATAATGCCAGCTCTGTTACCTTCATTAGAGCATGAACCATCAAAGGTCATGTGCCACATACCATCATCTAAATCAATTTGTTCCAAGGGAATTTTATCCTCTTCAGAAAATATGGAATACACCCCTAGGTCCTCTTCTATGTATTTTATGTTAGGTCATGGGACATTCTCTATGTAAGGTGAAATCCTTCCCTCTCTAAGGACTATAATTTTTTTACCATTACGAGGAACAGATAAATGTGTTTTTTCGAGTGAGAGGTATCCACCCGTTAAATCTTGCCGATATTTTCCCAAGATGATTGAGTAATTACTTATTGGCATGTCAATTACCTGAATGTTGAGGGTTGTCCTTATTTCAGGATGCGCACACAAAACTAAGGTCACATATTTAATCTCACCTATGGTCGTTTGTTGTAGACTATTATAGGAGAGCATGCTTCTGGCATTTTCAATTGTACAAGACAAGCCTAACTCTTCCATAATAATCTTTGACATCACACTTGGGCCTGAACCGCCATCAATGAGGAAACAATGGGAAGTCTTATCCATAATGTTTACAGAAATATAAAAAGGGGGATTTTTTACAGGGTATCTAAAGTTATGTACACCTACTTTATTTACAGACGAATCATCTTCGTTCACCTCTTCAGAGAGATTGGTTATAGTCTAATGGGGATGTTTAGACTACTCATCCTTCCTCTTTGGAACTCCTACTCAAAAAGGGACATTACACAGATTTTTGAACGATGCAAAAAATATGGGATTTCTCTAAACCCCAAAAAGACTGTCATTGTTGTTTCAGAAGGCATTTTGTTAGGCCACGCCATTTCTAAAGATGAAATTTCAGTGGACCCAGAAAGAACCAAGGCTATTCTACAAAATCCTCCACCACACAACAATAAATCTATGCAATCGTTCTTTGGAAGAATCAACTTTGTAAGAAGATTTGTCCCATATTTTGCAGAGATTGTGAAACCACTTCAAAGAATGATTAAAAAAGATATCCATTTTAAGTGGACACATTGGAGAAAGAGCGTTCGAAAATATTAAAGCTTCTATAGCCACTGCTCCACCTCTGTGGAGTCCATATTTCTCCAAAGATTTTTTTATGTATACATTCACATCCGATCATTCTTTAGCAGCAATGCTCATGCAAAAATATGAACAAGGGGATGAATACCCTGTCGCATTTATGAGCACCGGATTTGTTGAAGTTTGAGTAGCTTTGAAAGATATTCTTATTATATTCATATTGTATTTGACCAAGACAAAACCCTAAAGAATAATGTTGTATTATATTTTTTAAGTCGTCCCTATTGTGCCTTGACAAGTCAATTGTAAATTAAAAGGATAAAAGTAGATAGTTTGGCCTTGACCTAATTCTAGGGAAATTCAACCTATATTTATAAGAGTGTAGGTGCCTCACTTGGAGAAGAGTGATGCAGCTATAGAGGAATGGTGACGTAGTTATAGAAGAAGGTTGTTCTGGTTAAGGGTTTTGGTTATCTCGTGAAGGACTATCTTGGTCTAGTGGTGCGCTACTCTATTTTGGTTAGGGTTTTCTGGTCTATCTTATGTTTTGGTGAGATCTCTCTTGAGAGAGACAATGAACTTGTTGAAGAATTTATACTTAAGAAGATTTATTGGGTTTTCTCCCCCACGAGGGTTTCCCAAGATAAACATTGTGTATATTTTAGATGTCTTTCTTTCAGTGATCCTTATGCATGCAGTTATTGTTTTAATAATCTAAAGTTAAAGAATATTGAACACACTTAACTGCTTAAGAAGAATTTTAACATGGTATCATAGCAGGCCTGAAGGAAACCATTTGCATAGTTTCGAAGATTTCGTTGGGGAAACTAAGAGCATAGGAAGACTCTCCTAACCCTATCGCACCTCTCCCTGGGTTTATATTCTTAGTTTGACGAATTTTTGAAAACTACAACTCATGTTGCAGTTGTTACAACTGCCTGCACTTGAAAAAAACCATACAAGGTGTTTTGACCCACTTTTTGAAGGACGTTAGTCAAAATAATACCACCAAGGAACTCTCCTTAGGAAAGCACACCTTTCCCTTGGAGCAGAATTCTAAAATTCCCATTTTGGAAAATTAGGGTTTCCTCATAAACCCTAGTCTAAGACATCTTGGCAGCTGCAGAATTGTTATAAACCTAATTTGCACCCAGCCTACATACCTGGCCTCTGGCCCTACTAGTTTCCATTTTCTTGAGACAAGCTCTTCTAAAAATCCTTCTTTTTGAGCCACACTTGCCCTGGCCTTCTACGGCCCGCATATGCACACATTCATACGCTTGCAGGCCTTCTACAACCCATGTATACTGACAAAATCATGAAAAATGGAAAATTGCAAATGGGAAACAGAGTTTCGGGAAATTGCTAAAATCGTTTGACTGCCTATGGCCAGTCATTCAACCAGATAACTACCTATAAAAGAAGGGATAGGGGTCCCATTTAGGAAAAAAAGAAGAAGAGTATAGAAACTCTGCCCAAATTTATCCCCCCTTTGCTCCAATTTCCTGCAATTATATTGTGAGGTTGAGTAGTTGGTGCATTGTGAAGAGGAGCCCAGGACCAGGTTCGAGGAGCAGTGTCGGCCGCATATTGTAAGTTTAATCTTGTGAAGATTAATACAAAAATGATTACTTTTTTCGTCCCACCATATCATGTGTTCAAATTGTTTATTTATTTTATGATATTGTCACATCTAACCCAACAATTAGTATATAAAATGCATGTTTGCGGCTCTCTGTTTGTCCATGTGTGAATGCAAGTCATCTTTGGGAGGAGGCTTGCAGTCAAGGAGCGAGTGAAAGCGAAGGGATCGACATAAAACGAAGGATTTAAGGTATAGTTACCTAAGCTTGTTTTCACCTTTGTATTGCATGAATGTGGAGTTTTGTGTTGGGAGAATAGGAAAAAGTAGAGGCCTTTAAATGGTCATTTTCTACATGCATGATTAGAGCCCTTAAATGCTAAGTCTNGTTCTTTGGGGATTTTTTTTATAGGGTATTTCGAAATTGGTTTTACTTCCTTTTTTGAGTTTCTACAAGAAGTCTGAGTGTTCAGGGGTTCTGGTTCTCAATACCAGTCTTCCCTGCTCTACTTACCAAACTATTTCTTTTATGTTTTTGAGTCTTAAGAGGCATACATGCCCTATAGTGGGAAACATGTGTATGCATGCACCCTACCTTTAGTCAGCCCGCGTATGTACGCCTGCTGATGAAGTGTTAGTTGCGTGTCAGAGAACCCAACAAATCCTTCTTAGGAAGAGGCAGTCATCCTCTCCCCTGCAGAAGTGATCCTTCTTAGGGATCTTCTGGGTCCTTCTAGGTCTCTTATTGAATAGTCCATAGTCAGGTAAAAACCTCAGGATTAGCTTTGTTTCGCTATATTTTTCTTTCCTCTTTGCATCAAAGTAAGTTTTTTTTTTTTACCTTTAAGGGGTGCTGGTGTTCAATACCAGTATCCTCTGTTGAAGCTTAGCTACTTATTTTCTTCTTCTTTTTAAGGATTTCAGAGGCACACGCGGCTTTTAGTGTGCCTGTCCGTGTGCACACGCGCCCTACCCTTCTACAACCCGCGTATGCACACTAGCTGTTGAAGAGACAGTCGCGTACCTGTCCAAAAAAGTTTTTGGAGGCAGTCATCCTCCTCCATGTCAAGTTTTTACTTCCTAGGGCCTTTCTTGTCTGAATGTGGTCTCTGTCATAGCAGTTTAGCCTAGGTTTGGACTCTATTACGACTTTCGTTTTCATTGAAAGTCTTCTTCTATTTCTTTGTTAGGTTTTTTTGATGAGATAGTGAATCAGTATGATATGCCTTCTTGGTTGTCAGTATCTCCCCACGGTCAGTGGTTGGCCAGAAAATTTTCTTGGCCTTGTCTTGTCTTAGTTTTTTTTACCGTTTTTGCTTCAGAAAAGGACAAAGCTTCCAGCTTTAGTTTTTCTTGTTTTTTGAGGCACAATAAAAAAAAGTAGATATTTTCTTTGTTTGGTTAAGTAGTCAAGTGTTTGCACAGATTATGAGGAAAAAGTTCAATTTCATAAGTTCTTGGTTGATTGACTTAGGACAATAAGTAGCTCGTAGTCGAGTGAAAGCATGTTTTCAGTTTTCTGTCAAAAGATCTTAGAAAGAAATTTTTAAAAGTTGGTTAAAGTAAATTCTTTTTGAAGAAGTAGTCTTGTTTCAAGCACTTTGCATGTTCTTCTTTTTGTCGCTATAAAACATCATTGGTTTCATTATCATCTCCTATGACTTTAAAAACAACCACTAAAATAAACGTTTAAATAAAATCTTTTAGACTTTATGTTTTGTAGGGTACACCAACAAGTCTAGGACTAGAGCCTTGATTTAGGTTGGAGAGGAAACTCTTCAAGGCTACCAAACACAAACATAAGAGTCTGATCTAGGGAGTGTTCAAATTCCAATTACTATGAAAGTTGTCTGGGACCCCCCTCTAACACAGGGGATAAACACGAGGTCGCGTGCAAAAATGTAGCGGATATAACCCCTCCAAAACCGGACCAAGCATAGTGGGGAACGCATATAGAGGGCTTGTCTTGGGATTTTGTCGTTGGCACTTGCCACGGAGCTTTGTGGGTCTCGAATCCATTTGAGGTCCTCATTTGTCTTCCGAAACACTTGTTCTTGATACCCTGGATAGGTTTCATGCTTGATACCCTGCTCATTGCGGTCCACCCGACTGTCGACTGTACCCGCCTAGAAATTGTTCGCGAGCTGGCAACCTAGTTTCCTATCATTCTAGTGACTTACACAGGTGACTGTGGGGTTATACCATGGTACCTAGGACAGACATCAGGCCACACTTTGTAGATTATACCCAGAGGGTGCTTCCGTATTCGAGTTTCACTTGCACCGGTAAGTTTCTCTAGTGTTGGTTGTTGTAACTGTTCTTCCAACTAGCTAGTGACTGCCTGTTTTATCTCATAGGAATGTTTTGATAAAGTGTGTTTGCTTCTCAATCGATTAGAAAGGCCTTAGTGTGTCTCTGATATTATCATGCAGTGGAGGATTAGGAGCTCTGCCAATCACGAAGGATTCTTGGCCTACCACCGGTCGATCTGGAGCCACCCCCACCATCGCTAAGGCAGAAGCTAGACCGTCAAGGGTCGTTTGAAGAAACTGGGCCACGTGTAACTATGTCCAACCCACCTTCGAGAGAAGAACATCTCATCCTGGAGGAGCCAAACATTACTGAACTTGGAGCCCAAGCTCTTGGTCCAAACAACCCTCTGATTACGGATCTTTCAGCACCTGTTTTCATACAGGTCTATCCTTACGAGCATTTGGAAGTATCCCAAACAGAGATGGAACCAAATCCCGCAACTTCTTCAGGGAATTCTCATATTCCCTCTATGGATGTCACAACTAGAGGTGTTCCACCTCCTAACCAATCATCGCCATTCTAGACCACTGTGGTCTCGACTTCCTCTACTTCGGGCAATGGTCCGCTCCCATCTTTGGCAGCGATCACTACTTCATTGTCTCATAGTGCGGCAGGCCCTCCGTTCACATACAGAATGCTCGTCTTTGATCCAAATGCTATCCTTTTTCACTCCACTCAACCAACTCTAAGTCTAGGGGCAGGGAGTTCAAAGACTCCTATGCAAGGATCCACGAGGGGAATTCCATCTCCTTATAATGATTTCCCTTACGGAGGGGGTCACATACCTCCTTCATTCCCTACACTCGGCGGTGCTCACCAATAATCCACCAGGCCAAGCACAAACTATGGTTTGTGTGGAGTGAGTATTTAAGGACTACCTTTTAATAGTCATCCGCTAGGTTCGACACCATTCTCTTTGTTTGGTGTGTTTGCTAACAATGTTTTCTTGTCCGCTGCTTTCCCCACCGGGGGCAACCCCGGTTATGGACAACCGAATCCTATGTAGGGTACTATTCCTGCACAGTGGGAAAACCCAGGAATCCCTTCTCGCCAAGGACCTTGGAATCCTTGGCAAGGATCAGCTTCCTTGTCATGGATGATGACAGGGGGCAACCCCTTCCAAAGTCATTGGAACACCGGACAAGCTTCAACACCTATGCTCGTCGAGTCAGTAGGGGGCATCCCCTCTAAAAATCCTTGGACTGCAATGCAATACCAACCTCCTTTATCCTTCCACAGAAGTCAACTGACGATGCCTCAACAAGCGCAGAATCCATATGCTGGTCTTGGACAAGGTTTTTTCCAGAATCCTGGCCAACAGCCAAACTTTTCTTGGCAACCTGGTGCTAGTCAAAATCCAGGTCCCTTTTTCCACAGTCATAATCAACAGCCCAAACTACCATTCCTGGCAACTTTGCATTTGCCTAACTTAACGATTTTGTTGAATGACCGCATCTGTCATGATCCGTGTTGGCCTCCTATGCCGACCAAGTTTCCTTCGGGCATTCCAAATTTTGAATCCAAACCTAACGAAGATCCAGGCGATCATGTGACTAATTTTCATCTCTGGTGCTCGTCTAACTCATTGAAACATGACTCCATCCAGTTGCACTTGTTTCAACGCACTCTCATTGGGAGTGCTATGAAATGGTACATTGAGCTCGACCACTCAAGATACTCTTCCTTTGATGAATTGGCAATGGATTTCTTAAACCATTTCCAATTACCTGTGAGATACGATGCCGACACTGAATTTCTGGCCAACTTTGACTAGACCAAGGCGGTCCATATCTCCGATCACATCCGAGAATGGAGAAGTCGGAAGAGTTTGATAAAAGTATCAGTCCCACCAGAATTTTTGCTGGAGTGGTTCCTTAAGTCTTTGGTACCCCAGTTATCCAAAGATGTAGCGACGTCGGGAGTCTTTTCTGAAGAAGACGCGATAATGAGAGCTCAACAGCTTGATCTGATTTACTCGCTATCTGGCCTACTTTATGAAATCTTGTCGGATGCACCTAGGTCAATTCTTGACAAAACCAGACAGAGAGTTGGACCACATGCTGATGGTATTGTCGGTTCAACACAAGCTAAGACCGTTGATCCACTATCAAAAAAATTGCAACAATTGTCGATACAACAGACAACGGCCATCCAGACCACAGGTCTAGCTTCTCCCCCTACCCAAATGTCATATGTATACAACGTACAATCAACAAACCCGAAGGCAACCAACAGCCCGACGGGAAGAAGAAACAACGAAAGAAGGGTAAGGGGGATAAGAAACCTACCAATAATGTTGGCGGGAGAAACACTGAAAAGAAGAAGTAAAAGTATCCATGTAATCTATGCATGAAAGACCACCCAAATTATCAGTGCCCTTGGCTCACGGAGGCCCAAAAGTTATTGGCACAACAGAAGCCTGCTGTGTTAACGAACCCATTCCAACATGGGCAAAATTTAACTCAAGCCTCAATGAGCACAGAAGGGGGAAGTCAAGGACCTCCTCTGTCTTCGAGTAATCCTTCATCCACGAATGTGTATATGATGAAAGGTGATGCATACATATCAACCAGAGCGCATGATTACGGAATGCCTAGCTCCTCTAAGAAGAGTGAAGAAGCTGAGATCCCCCCTCTTCCTCTCCAAATTG